>UYYF01004501.1:7878-66456 GCA_900618365.1 Thelazia callipaeda
GTTAAAATCCATACCTATTAGAAATTAAAGCTAACAACTTACTTTGAATTAATTTTACAAAATGCTTACTTAAAACTTGAAAATAATCATTTCTGTTACTTGATCAATTATTAGTTCAAAAGTAAAACGGAATAATTGAGGGCATCAGTAATATTTTCTCTTTTTTTGTGATATTTAGAACAATAATGTTTCATTAAAACCGTATTCTGTTTTGCAAGTTGCTTCGTTTTTACTTTCATCTGCTTTCTTTGAGTAGTTGAAGTGAGTCACTGACTCTCAATGTATTCTTACTTCAGGATTCAAAGACGATGGAACCAGTCTACAGTGGTATAGTGCATGTATTTCAGGGGCGATTTTTTTCAGTAAGTTATAAACTTCATCAAAGAAGTTTTTTTAAACGTGTCTAAAATTTGCGACGTGTCTATAATTACCAGCAAATTGTAAAATTTTTTATTCGATTCCACTGTCTTGACTAAAATCCTGTGCTGGTAATATTTCAGGACAACATAGAAATGGAATAAAAATTTTTTTAAGTAAATAAGTTTCATTTATAGCTTTTAATAATGTCTTTTTTTTAACCTCTCGGTTTTCGTATGTGTAATGTACAATTTAATGTGCTTTTTTTGACTTTTTTTTGTTCTGGTCATAATCACCGTGCAAATGATATTATTTAACAAATGATGGACAAAGATTTATCGAAGGAAAAAATTAGCTCAAATTAGATGATTTTGCGTTGATTTTCTGCAATGGCGGACATTTCTACAACTTTGAATAATGTATGCAGTAGTCCTTATTACAAAAAGTAGAGAAGAAAATCAGCTAAAGGGTGCATACAGCAAAAGAAGAGAAAAAGTCAAGATTCTAAATTGTTCGTTAAAGTTTTATTATGTCATCTCCAGTGCAAAATTTACACTATCCGAGTCAAGTCGCAAATAAACTAGAAATACAGAAAATAGTGATAATGCAATTGGTTCAGTTTTGTTTGATTCAAACAGGAATGAATCAAAAAATATACAAATCTTACCAAACAAAAAAAATTGAACCCAGAAAAACAAAACAAATGCCAGATCGAGAAAGTACTGCGAGATGCATGCAATATTGAAAGCGAAAATACTTTACATTCTGTGCTACAAAAATCACGTGTTTCATCATATAATTATCAACGATATTATTTATTTGTGATTTTATAAGTTTGAATAACACGTGCTTTGTCGTCTGTTAAAATTTGAAAAAAAAAAACTCACTCTTTATTATTTGTGTGAATTTTTTTGTGCTCATAATGACTTCCATTGATTTTAAACTACTTACATGCATTAACTAATTTCGCTGCTTTATTGCATAGAAATGGAAACGATTCAAAGGTGCCATATTTGAGGAGAATATCACCGGCCGAGCACGTCTTGAACTTTACTCTTCTGATTCTCAACTCGCAGCTTTAACACCTTCAAGAAATATCCTTCTAGGAGAATGTGTGGCAATTCGAATTGTTAATTTTCGAAATACTATTAACAGTATGTTTTTTTTCTTCATTTTCATTTGCTTAGTTTTGCATCGTTAATGTGAGACATTCTATAGATCTAGGGTTTATTGATGTTAAATCTGATTAGATTACGATCTTTGATTGTTTATGTAATTTTGACTTTTTTACGAGCAGTTTTTGCAGGTAATCTATTTTCAGATCTTTTCTTCTCATATTCTCCAAAAACTTTCAGAGAATTTATTTTCTTGATAATTTTTCCTTGGCACTTTTTTTCGATGCTTTGTTTATACGGACAATCGTTAATTCAATGCTGAAACAACTATCAGCATCTGAAATTCAAACGTAATAATGTAGTGAAAAATTTCCTTTAAAAAATTTCCAGCTATCTGCTGAAAAAAGTAGTCTATGCATAATAATATAATAAGTTGCAAAATTAAGAAGAATTATACTAAATGTGGATAAGAAAGAAAAGGTAGGATTTTTAACGACCGAAAAGGAATGAATATTTTGTCATATTTTGAGAGAGTGATAGGCAATGGCTGAAATCATTGTTAACAGCGGTGATGGTGGTTCTTGTTATGATTCATATTATGTTACATATACAGATGAGGATGGTATATCGGACTATTTAGGTGACAATCGAATCATTCAAATACAATCCAGAAATGCTCCTGTGTTACTAATTGCTGTAGAAAATGTGGAAGAATGGCATTACGTTTTATGCAAAGTTGCATTTCCTGATCAGGTTTATTGCTGGTCCCCACTAAACCATGTCATGAGTATAATTATTTAGCAGCAAGTTTAAAAGATATATTGTGATAAAGTTTTGAAAGTTATTTCTTAGTGATAAATGAAAATACCACCCGTCATGATTGATTTAACTTAATTAGCTTATGTATCTCATTATCATTTGTAATTTTTCAAAGAATGTTCAAAATGATTAATAAAAGTATTTAAATCAAAGTATGTTTTTTAAATGTTTTAAACGAATTCTTAAGATTTTTAGTATAAAGTAATAAAATTTATAAGACATTATTCTAAAGAATCATGAATTGTGAACGAAATTTTTGAGATGTATTTTAAAAAATTTCAGTTTGCTTCAATCGGTACACATCCTTGTTCGTCATTATCAACGAATTCTAATGAAGAGTACGATGTTCCATGGGACTGTTAGTATTCATTTTTCTTTGAAAAAAAATTATCCCTCACTATAATATTTTTTTCATAACAAGGTTCTCTCACGTAGTTCAGCCTTAACTTACCTAATTTTTATTATTATTGCTAAGCAGATATTAGAAGTTGTTATAGTGAGTCATATTCCGGTGTTATTGGAAACTAACAAAAATAGCCATCGTATTCGAATCCCAGAGGGAAACTACGAAATTAGTTTTGGGGATTCAATTTTTTTGAAAAATGGAATAAATTGTATTGAAGTTTGGTCATATTCGCAAATCACGTGGTAAGTCAGGGAAGTATTCCTTCTTTTTAATATAATTTTCTTTTTTACTATTCTTTTAACATTTTTCTCATTCTTGTAAATAACATTTACCTCAGTTTCATCTATTTAGTTAAAAATAACGAAAGCTTTCTCCTGTACTGTAGAATTTTGAATCAAATAGATCAGACACTACAAAAAAATTACACGTATCAAAAGTATTTTGGTTTAATACGAAAATGGCGAAAAATAATCAATATATTATTGAAATTACTTTATACTTTTTTATTTTCAAATGATTTTTAAGATATTTTAAAGTTGAAAATTTTCAAATGGTCGAAAATAAAAAGAGTGAACATTTAATTTACTTTGCTTGCTATGACTGCATAGATAGATTTCATACTTGCAGTAACTGATATCTGATTTATATTTTCAGGTTTGGTATGGGGGAAAGTTGCTTTGCATTTGAAATTGACTACGATCAACCGTACGAATTCAAATGTGGACGACCAGAAAGTGTGCTAGAAGCTTTACAACAGCATTTAAAACTGAAAGCTGATACAGCACTCCCAACAAATACCTGCAATGTATACACAAGACAGTTCATTTCATCTGAGCAGAAATTTGATCGGTTCATTATTTATTGACTTTTTAAAGATGAGTGGGAAAACTAACAAAATTAAATAATTTTAATTTCATTTAATTTATTACTTAATCTAACTTTATCGTTATGACAAAATAGGATCATATTTTATGCAAGAATATCCAATAAATTCAAGAGGAAGAGCTTTTTACTAATTTCATTTTATGCCCCACAATCAAATTTCTGTTTTAAATTGTTGCGATGAGTACACTAACTAACTAAATATCTTATTTTTATGAAGGATTTCAAACATTTGCTGTTTTTTCTGATAGAAATAGTAGCTTACATTATATTTAGAAGCTCATCAGAGCGACATGGAGAAAAACTATTTTTACATTCGACACCATCCTTTTATAACGAGCGGAGCATTACGAATTCAACATCAGATAATTTACGCTCACGTTTTGTGCTTTTTCGTCGTAAAAAAGAGCGTAAGGAACGCGACATGTTTGAACTTGATGCAAGGGATGAATGGATCAGGTCATATTTTTAAATTTTTTGGCAAATCATGTTTTTCAGATGATGAATAAATGAGAAAATTTTGATTATTTTAGTATAAGTTTAATTAGTGTTGTTAAAAAATTCGTATTTTCGACACTTTCTTAATAATTGTTGTATACATAATTAATAACTAATAAAATTAATATAATCATCGCAAAAAAAAAATCTTGACTGTTGCAAGAACTTTATTTGCTATATTATTCTCTGCTAAAAAGATTTACTGCCAACTTAGCGAGTATGAGCCATAATTCTGTTTTTCAGTCATTATATTGTCACTGTTAGTTCATTTTTAGTTTACAGATACAACAAAAAGAGCCTGGATAACGTGTATGGAAATGCTTTGCACCAAACAGAATTAGAAGAAAAGAATTATTCAAGGTTTCCTAACGCACGCAATGCTACTGCCTTCCACCGAGATCTCGAAGACAGCATTGCTAAACGTGTATGGTTCTTTGTTCATTTTTCTTCCGTCACTTCTATTTTAGAAGCAAGAAAGTTATTAAATCCGTCTTATTTTGCTTATTATTATGAATAATCACTTTTTATAAATTCATGCTATTTGAATTTACAAATATTCAGGCATTATGTTCGTCGTTATCTAGTGAAGCATTAACAACTACAAAAAGCGATAACAGAGACAATAGTAGTACTCAACGAAGGGAAATTATTTTACGTCCACGTATTATTCTTGATAATGATCTGCTCAACCCATCGATATCCACACCATCTGCCGATAATTTGGAAAATGATAGTGGAATGGGAAGTCTTCAGGTTCGTTTACGTGACTCCGTAACATCAGAATCCAGTCCAGCACCAGTGATCTGTAAACCTACTTATACTCATTTCAGGCAATCTTTAATCAACTAAGCTTAAGTAATTTGTATGACTTCTTTAGCGAATACTTAAAGTTATATGGTTGAGGTCAATTTAATTTTCGGATTAAATGATTTTTGTTCAGCATTTTTGCAGTTTTTATTAAAAAATGCTCTGTAAAAAGTTGATTGCTGTATTTGAAATAAATTGGAGTAAAATAATCTTTATAATATTGTCGTTCTCATTTTTACCTTCATGTTTGAATTTTTTTTTTGCTTTTTTGAGAGAGAGAGAAAATTAAGGATAGATTTTGAGCAGAGCATTATTTATACAACAAATCAACAAATATTCAGTTACAGCTCATCAAAGTCCCAACATTTTTAAAATTTTCATTATTAATTTAATTTAATGTACTGCATTTCTGATTCATTGCTATAATCTTCAGTTCGTTTTGACAAATATTTGTAATAAATTCATATTCTTACTAAACTTCAATTACGGAAAATAAAATAGTGAATGCTTTCCTGTAGTCAGATCCAGATGTAATGTTCATGAAAGTAAATTCATTTTTCTAAATGGTGGTTGTTGAGATTATTGTGAAAGCTTTAAATTTATTCTCATTATAAGAAACTGAAAAACATTGCTAACTGCGGTTTTTAAGAGTTAAGAAATACACATAAGTTTTTCTGCAAAATGAAATTGAAGAATTTTTTGAAGTTTTTGTTCTACCTGAACAGTGGTAGTATCGGAGCAAAAAATTAATGCACAACGCAAGAATGCAAGTGTTTGAATTTTGTTGATATTGCATTTGTATTAAAAATTCCGCCTAAAAAATTTCGCATCTAACGAAAACGTTTGGAGAGGCGATACGAATGTCACTTATTGAATATTCATTAAACTGAAAAGAAAGAGGAGGGGAAGCCAGCATTCTGTTGCTACTTTTATATTTACAAAAAATATACACTTTCAGCATTTTCCTCCTAACACCTGTGCAATGGTGTTTTGCTCATTTTCTGTGCTCTAGTTACTTTCAGAGGAAGTTAACATTTTTTACTGATATCGACTTCTTGAAATTCTTATTCATATATGTAGAAGAACACGTTTTAAAACTTCTGTTTCATCAAAAGTACCATGCTTCGTTGCTGACGTTGCAGACAGGTGTGCAGCATGCAAATAAGCGTTAAATTTGAACAGGCTGCATGTATTTTATTGTTCCGTTGAATTTGCTACCATTTGATGATTCAGTCCAAATGGTTCTATACTGCACACATGTTTATATAATTCCAGCTTTATTTAAATATACGCATACATAGTTTTATGCGAAATGCGTATTGGAATTGTATTTTATTGTGCTTCGATTCAACACTTGATATACATTTCTAGTAATACACCTAAGTTTAGATAGTTCGTTTTCCATAGCAGCATTCTTGTAGATTCAGTTTTCAAATACTTTTGTGATTTAGCAGTGGAGCATACGATTATGTCGATAAATTACTGTAATTTCAATTTTGAAACATTTTTGCCATTAGATACTAAAAATAACGGGAAGTTAGGGTATTCTCTCAGAATTTTTAATACCAGCTCTCTGTTGTACATATGATTGATTGTGTTGCTGAATTTCAATAAAGAGAGTTATTATTGGTAGCGTTAGCCTCAAAATGTTGAAGATTTTTTGTTTTGGTTTGATTTCATCGAAATCATTTTCCAAGCTATCATTGTTTCAGTTTTAAAAGTTATAATTCATTTTTCATTTTTTCTTTCACTGTTTTTGGAAAATGAGAAATCAGAAATGGTGATGACTAGAATAGGATTCATCTCATCATCATCATCCCTATTTATTTTTCAGTCCACTGCAGTGATAATTAGATTAATAATAGAATGAAGTACTCGCCAACTTGCTATAAAATTATATTCATTGATCGCCTTTTTCTACTTTTCGTTTTTAAATGCTTTGCACTTAAAAATTAATTATTTGCATAAACTTTGCTGGACTCTTTTTAATTTGTTTTTTCTTGGAGAATAATTAATGAAAAAGTCAATGTTGTAAGGTTTTCTTCTAGTTGCTTGTTCTCACTTGGGAATACAGCGTAGATAATCGTGCTTCGAGACAAAAAATGAAAATGTGTGCGAATAGTATTAAACATCTGTCCGCTTCCGAATAATAATCGTTTAAATCGCAAAATCTTCAATCTTCTCAAGAATTGATGGCAGATGGATAGCATTTTAATGCTTATTTTTGGACATATTTGGGAGTGATTGAGCAGGGCATTTTGACTTCTATTTCCTCTCGTTTCGTCTATCGATTTTTTGCTTAATCTGGTTCTCTCTTTAAAAATTACCCTAATCATAGTTATTATGATATTTGAACTGGAAAGTCGAGATCTTGACATTTTGAGCCATCTCAAAAAAAAAGAAAAAAATTACCAACTGTTTTCTTCGTTATTTTTTGTATGCTTTACCGAGATATTCTCTACTTAATCGGGTTGTACATAAAATTAAAATTCGCCTGTTACATTACCAAAATCTGAATGTAATTTTTTTGAATGCTTTCACTAAGTATTCCTACCACTATTGGTATCATGACATTATCAGTGACTTTCAGTATTGCTATTAACATTGAACAATTCATATCGAATAAAGTGGTGAAGCATCACTAGAAATGGTTAATACCATACCAGTAATGATTATAATATCAAGTCATAATTAGTGTTTTGTCTTACTATCGTTAATATTTTTTTCCTAAATAAATCATTATTAAGATTTTTGCTCATCTAGTCCAAGAACGTAATTTCTTGTAAAAATTTCACTTAAATTTCTTCCGAGCAGCTTGGTTATATGCAATTTTATGCATGTATTCGAGAACTTACCAAATTAAGCCATTTCCAATCCTTATCTTCACTTTTTTTACCACTTTTATTAGTTCTCCTATTAAAGATACAAATTAATCATTTTATGTATACTTTTTATTTACCGATAGCTTACTTGTAGATTGTGTAAGTATCTTCTCGAAGTTCACGATGTAATAAATTTTTTCAGGACGAAATTTAAATTTTTGCTCAATTTACATAGTTTATGAAGTCGAGATCAAAAGAAGGGGCAATATCACCAGTTCAGTTCGGTTCTAACAGCTATCGCTATTAAGATTAGCATTGTCACTAGACTCTGAAAAGTATAAATGATTGACTTATAATTGTTATCTGTGAATCAAGGAAATGACTTTGTTTTTAGTTTATACTCTCCAATTTCTACTTGATTTAGTATGTAGATTGTGATCAAGTCTTACTTTTTTTGGTAAAATATAGAAGTCTCGAATTCAGCCAAAACTATGTCGTAGATATGTTTGTTTGCTTGACTTCGAATGATTATTCATTAGGATGAAAAGCAAAGTTCTCACTGAGATCGTAAATTATTTTCAGTGATTTATTGAGTAATTCGTTAAATTATTGACTAAATTCAGTCTTTGATTTCTAGACAACAGTTCTCTTTCAGCTAGAAGAATATCATAAAATTGCTGTTTGAAAAGAGTTTTTAATGCAGTAATTTCTGCTTCATTTCCACATTTTCATCCTTTAATATCATCAGAATAAATTATTTACCATAAAAATTGTTTATTCTCTAAACATAGGAATGTTCTTTTTTTCAGCTTTTTGGGATTTATTTTCTTGATTGTACTGAATGGCAATCGTTATGAAAAATTTAATGATATTAGTGAGAGGCAGAAGTTTAAAATAATCTGGCCATCTAGTTAAATATTTACTTTCTTTTTAAACTCTAAAATAGACATAATAAATGCAATTAAATATTTATTTTTCTGCTTTACGCATCGTTCAGTGTATATTTTCATGTTTTAAATATGTTTCGATTTGAACAATTAATTAAATTTTTATCGGAAATTTTTCGAAAGATTAATGATAGTACAATTGCTCATGCTAACTACTTTATGCACACAAGAAGCACAGTGCAAATTCATGCTTTCGACTACGAAATCATAAATTGCTCATAAAATTTTTCTTGATTATCATATTATTTTGGTTGTTTTGGTTGTTTATCATCTTATTCTTCCAATAAAAATGAAACTGCAATGAACAAATTAATTACACCATTACTATCTTACTATTTAAAGTCAACTAATGCTAAAAGTAAATCATGTGATTATTGTGGGTAGAATTAGCCTATTGCAGTTTTAGCATACATAATAGCTATTGTCATCCATTTAAAGTTTATAAAACTTAATTGTATTTGAATAAATTTTATTTGAAGAATAATAGCGTCGTGCACTATTTCATATTTTAAATATTGCATTCTATTTGCCAGTTAACTGTACAATTCTATGCACAAAATATTACGGAGAAAATTTAGGTTACGATCTTCGACTGCCAATCAGTTCCATTAACTACAGCTACTCACTGAATCTTTGCTAAGGCCATTTCAAACAAAATTGCCTTTATTTTTTTGTCATTATAGAATGCATTTAAAAATGGATAATTTAATGGCAAAGACTCATAAAATCAAATAATTAAGTAATGGAAGTGAAAAGTATTTTGTAAATAAATTCAATTTAAGTTTACCGTTTTTAAAGTTTAATTTTTTATTCAGTCGTGGACACTTCTTAAAAATTTGCAAAATTGTTGAAGGAATTAGTAAATGTGTTGACTTCCCTTTTTTAACTCGAAGTTGTTGAAAAAAATTCATTAAAAGAATGCAAATTTACTCCATAACAAACGATGTAAAACAATACGAAAATACGAAAGAGGTAGTGCATAAAATAAACATGTTTCAAAAATTTTCCAGAACATTTCTTTTCTTTACAATGATTTTAAGTGAGGTGCAAACTTCTCAGAAATTTTAAATTTGTTCTAAAGCGTGTTCAAAAGATATGCAGAAAAATGTCGAGAAACTATTAAAAGGAGATGATAAGAAAATTTCAAGCTGCAAAAATATTACGAGTAGAAAAAGTGAGCAATATTGTTCATACGCTTTACTGTGCTAAATTTTTAAATGTTTTCAAAAGTTTGCTTTCTAAAATGACTGCTTGTTTCATTTGCTGAAAGAAAGCTGTAGTTATTGATAAGAATATAGAATATATTTCTTTTCATTACAGTAAACATCAAAAAATATAATGCTTTCAGAACGAAAAAATGAGTTGAATGGAAATGAGATTGCATGTTTATCCTTAAATTTCGTTTTGTTCTTTCTTGTTATCTTCAGCACTCACTATTCCTCTCACGTGTCTCAGTTTTACATCTTCAAATTTTTATCTATGATCTGTGTAATTTCCGTAATCAGTGTAATTTTCAAATGAGGATGGTATTTGTTGGATGATAGCATCTGTTTGTAGAAATTCAATATTCGACATAAAAGTACTTAGTAATCGTTGAAATTATATTAAGTAATAAGTAAAATAATTAATAGAAGTGCAAAAAACAGGAAACTGGATATTTTTTATGGCCTTTTCATTGGGATAATATTAAATTTTATACTTTATTAGTAACTGCTTCAATTTGCATTTCGTGGAAGAGAAACATATTTAGATGAATTTTTTAATAGTAAATGAAATAAATTAGTCTTGAAGTATCTGAAAATTTGGTAGGAATTGTTATCACTTATTCTCTTAAAAAAAACCTAGTACTTTAGCGCTTAAAAAATAAAGCGGTACATTATTTGCTCATTCAGACTTATTATTTTTCTTATATTTGTAGTCGTAAACCAATTCACATTTTTGCATGTCTGATTTTAATAAAATTTCACTATTGTTTTCACGAAAAATTATTCTGATAATAGTTTTGCCTGATATCGAATCACTTTTAAGTTATCAAATAACTTTGTTTAAAAGTGAATGAGTAGAATTTTAATCAGAAAAAGCTATCACATAAAAAGAGTTTTTCTGTTATGCTATCAAGATGTATAAAAAAACTAAGAGGTTATCAAATTTATAATTTCAAAAAGCTAAATTTTTTGTGTGCGAAATATTGAACAGCAAGTATGAAAAATTATTGTCTTCTGATTACTTATAATTAATTTAATTTTATTGATCATTTTGTTCTTTGCCTTCTTCCCACTTCACAGAAAAAGAAAGTAAATAGAATGAAGTTGGAAAGTAAAGTATTTTGTACTTCAGGATGAATGTTTTTACAGGCATTAGACGGGTCTTCGGGACAGATTGTTTTATTTGATGTAAATATATCAATTTAAAGTATATATAAATCAAAATGTAAACGTATATACATATATAAATGTGTATATACATTTGTATTTACATCTAGACAAAAGTATATTTATATATTTCTATAACGAGTACATACAAAGTGTCATGCCATCACTCCCTAGTCATATTTGCATTAAAAATGCGGTTCATCCAGAAAACCCTTGAATCAATCTAACCTCTCCGAACGATGAATACGCTTCCTTGCTTCAGTTATGCATTATTAACAAGGATTAAAGAATGTAACTGCATGCTGCATAATTAGTTGTTTCTTTTACCTTTGGTTCTAAGCTTTATTATCATACTATTCTTTCAGCTATGCTTTCAAGCTACTCTTTTAGTTGTGCTTTCAAGCTACTCTTTTAGTTGCCGATTTCGTTCCATATTTTTACACTTGTAGAAAATTCTATTATTGATACCTGAAATTCCTGAATTGTACTAATAACGATTGAACATAATTTGTCTAGATGATACCTAAATTTAGTTCGGGTTCATACCAAGTGCCTTAACTAATTATATAACTATCATTCGTATCTGTATTTTTTTATACCTTGTTCTTGCATAGATCAAACCTAAACAAATATGCTTAGTAGCTTTGATGTTGATCTTAATTGCCATACCATCATGTTCCGTTAGATCATTGAGTAAGATGCTGGAAGTAAAAAATTGTTCTCTCTCATCAAATGCTGGTTTTTTAAAGAATCTGAATTATTTCGACATTTCCGATTTTCTTTCGGATTTTAACAAAGTAATAATAAACAAATATTTATATCTGTGTTGTTGAAAAAAATGATCAAATATATTTCATTTGAATCGCAATTGTTCTTTATTCACTTTTACTTTCACAGTGTAGTGAGGCTTTGGTAATGAACGCACTGGTGTGGTGGATTTTACACACTATTACTGATTACTATGATGTAGAATCGCTGAAATTTTTTTAGCATTTATCTGCTCGTAGCGTTCATATTTTTCTTCAGATTTTAATTTCTGGTTATAACAGATTTAAATTTTTGTGCACTACTTTATCGTTTTTAAAATCATATAAATATTTGAAAGTTTATGCCGCAGTTTTTATTAAATTGCAAGGTGTAAATGCAGGTTCTTAAAGTTTTTTGGTTTTTTTTTTTTGTAACTGTCACACCTTTGAAGGTCACAGTTACATTGAGTGTTAGCGAAATTAAACAGAAACATTTCATTTTCTCATGTTTAAGTGAACCAAGGTTTTGATTCTGCAACCTTCATGTCTGTTAATGAAACTGTCAACTTGTTAATTAGTTACAGATGTTTAATAATTTTATCCATCAGGCTTTTATTCCATGATTCTTTGAAATTTCTATCGAGAACTTTTTTTTTCGAAGAATCGTTAAAATTCCAATACATGAAATAGATAAACCAAAACCGTATGCTTTCGCAACTAGAAAGGCGTAATATAAGTACTGAAAAAAAGGCTGCTAGAGGTCACAGCGATAGTAATGCATGATTAAATATTGGCAGAAAAAATTATTGCTGAAACAGTGATTGAAATCAGAATCAAAGTAAAAAATTTACTTTAAAGCCAAAAAAGACTCTTAGCCTGAAATTTGGCTTCACTGCTCCTTGAAAATGGATGCTTAAAAAATTTTTTTTAGAAAGATCATTGAAACTAAATCACTCAATGTATGTGCAAAGGTTATTGATTTTTTCAAGTTCGATCTCTTTTATTACCAAATTTTTTACATTCTTAATGTTCAAGTCAGTAAGATATGATATATTTTGATTTTTGTATTGCTAAATTCAGTGTTATTGGATCAGGTCAACACCAAATGCGTTTTTAATATTCTTGAAATAAAAGCATTACATATTAATTAAATGTTTCAGTGAGACAAAAAGGAACCTAAAATTTGTCGAAAGATTAACCGATATAACATAAAATTTTTCGTTATATTGGAAAGAAATAGAGATAATTTTAAAAATAAATAAGGCTCGCTTGGAGGATGCTAGCAGAACTTAAATAGAATGCGATAGGTTGGGAACTAATTTCTCTTCAAATTACCATGCAGAAATTACTGAATGCTCTATAATATGAGAGCAGTTTGCGTGCTTTTCCATCGTGTTTCTCAGAATGAGTGGGCCTTATTTGTGGCACGCATTCATGCGTTTATGTTTATTTGTATTTAAATCATTGCGACTATGTGTATTTGATCAGTATTTGAATGTCGTAAATTGCCAACAATCAAAAATGTTCATTTAATGTCATTTGAAATGGTCAGACGATATGAAGTTTAGTTGAATTTTTACTTCATAATATATATTGATAACTACGCAATAGTCAGTCAATCTTTATTTTGCTTAGATTTTGCTGATCTCGCAGTTTTACTTACTAAAATTCAGGCATTAGATTGTTATTAGGATTACAAAACACTTAATACTAATATATATTGTAAAATTTCTTAAGTTATTGATGTTCAGATCAGTTTCACATTATTTGTTAATGAAAGAAAAATAGTCGTGGAAGGATATTGTTTTTGATTGAAAAATCTGAAAATATTATTCGCAAATCTTTTGGTACCTTTACCATTGCTAACATTTGAACTTTATACTTAGTTGTACAATGAGAAAGATTGTGTAAAGATTTGATAGAATTATTTAAACATTATTGCATGCTATCTCATTTTTTCATTATTTTCCTTAGTAATAAAATATTCTTTTATTTAGAAAAAAAATTAGAATTCTAGAAATTTTCTGTCAAAAACTTTTTTAACTTCAGTATTATTGAAAACCTACAATGAACTATTGAATAAGTGATTGTAGTTGCAATGGTTTAACACTTGAATAAATAAATTTTAGCGGTATGAAATGCTTAAAATATTGGAATTATGATGAAATATAATAGAAATAACTTGTTTGGGGAAAGTTATTTCCTTACTTGAACCATACATACTGTAAAAATTTTTTATTTTATGAACTAAATAACTTATCAAAATGAAGTGCTGCTAATTTAATAATGTTATTGAAACAGCAATAATTTCCAAACACATTGATTAGAAGTGACTTTTGAAGTAATTATTTACTTTTTACATCTGCTGTCTTTTCACAACAAAATATATTGCAAGCATATTTTATTAGGATTGATTATTTTTTTAAAGTAAAAAAAGACAGCGTTTTTTCTTCAGTGGAATGCTTTTCTTTTTTCCATGTCTTTTATTTTAGAATAAGCAAGTGTGGAACATTTTCCAAACTGAATAATTGTTATTCAAAATTTCAGCTAAAAAGTTTTTTCTAATCTCTTTCTTGAAAAATTTTGTCTTGTTTTGCGCCTTTTTTTGGGAATTTTTTTTCATCAGCAAAAATTAAGCAATTTTCATTTTTGCCACAAAATTTTTAGACTTCTCTCTTTCTTCATCTCACCAAAAATAATTTTTTTAAATTGTATGAATTAATTTTTCTACCTCATGCTTTGGAAATTCTTGAATGAAAGTGTTTTTAATGGCATAACTTGGTATTATGAAAAAAAGGCATGAACCGAATTCAATTACTATCTCTGCCAATGCTTTAGCTCATTTCTGTAATTAAACGGTGACTTAAAATTGTGATAATAATTGCTTGGAGAAAGCGCTCGACAAATAATAATAGAAAACGTATGAAAAACATGGTCGATCTTGAGAAATTTTTGGCATTATAAATTAAGCTGATCTCATTTATTGAGATGAATTGTAGTTTATTAAAAGAGCAAAATTCATTCCATATTTCAACAAAGCTGCATTATTCGGTCTAAATTTCTTTTATTCAATGATGAGACAAATTTCAGAACGAAATATGCCAGTTCGATTCAGTTAGAATTTAAAAACTTTCAATTCTTCAGTAATTGGCAATAAAACAATTCCAAAGAAAGATGAATAGATTTGCCAATTTTACGAATCTCAGTAGTTCACCAGAATGTCAAGATTGATAGCAATATCATCAGTTAAAGATGTTTTTTCAATTCTTTAAAAAGTGTTTGTCATTTATTCACCATTACTGGCAAAGTACTGTAATTAGTGAAACATGTAAAATTGATTGCAAACAACTGTGATTTTTAAAAAATTGACAGATTCAAAATAAGGCTGATTCATGTGCTATTTCAGCAGAATTAGTTGTACGAAAAAAAAAAAGTAGAAAGAGATAGAAATTATTTCTTGTTGAAAATTCTGCAACTTTTTTTATTGACTTTTTATGCTCTAATATTGAGAGCGTAGCAAATTTTTTTCCAAAAAATGACAACTTTTCTATCGTTGAATTGGTTATTTATGTCAATCAAGTAGCACTTTGCTGCCATTTCGAAAGTCTTTCAATTCAAACAGTAAATTGACGGAGAATATTGAGTGTATATTTTTAAAATTTTATTTTATTTAAATAAAGTGCTTCAGTTTGTCTCTTTTATTTTACCTGTACTTTCTCACTCACTCACTCACTTTTGTTTCTTCTTTTAATTCAATTTTAGCGGTAGTTGAATTTGTTCAATGATAATTTTATCGAGTGTAACATCTTGTCGTATTTGTAAAAACGAGAGAAAGTGAGGAACTTTATTTTTTACAATTTTATCGAATAAGAATAAGTTCCTTTTGAGACAGCTAAAAGCACAGTTTAAAAATGAAGAATGATTCTTAAGTTGGCCTTCTTTCTTGAACTTGCAATATTTGTTTTCACTTCTTCACTTTCTCTCTTTTTCTTCTTCCGAAACACAACAAACTTTGTTAAGAATTTAAATTAGATATCATCAGCAGGCTAGTTTGCTCTGTCTTCAACGATTCACAGGAGGCAAATTAGGCCAGAAATACGCTGCTGACTAGAAAATGACCAAAACGCCCCTCAACGGAGTCAATGTGATTTTCACTCCCTGCGGCATTTTTTCATTTCCAACATGACTAGTAACTATATTGGTTATCTCGTATTACATATTCCATTGCACAATAAGCAATTTTCATTGTGTCCTTATAAACTTTGCACTTTTTTTTACCCTGTCACAGTATGCGAAGTTTTCGTTAGAAAACATTCTTTATTTTTTTATTTTTTTCAAAATAATATTCAGTTTGCTTCATGTGTTCTTATAAAATGAATCATGTATTTTTGATAATTAGAATCTATTCACTTTGAAAATAAATTTTTAAATTTAGTAAAATACAAGTCAACGATTTCATTTAATTTCAATTGTCCTCACTCTTAAAGTCAGATTTGTATCTTACTTTCGTTCCTAGCTTTGATGTGTTTTGAAGAAGATATTTAATAGGAAAGAAGTATTAGGATGTTGAGAACAATTTCGTTTTAGAGAAACAGAGCTATTTATTCAATTACATTATAAAGTGATTGATTAAATATGGGCCACAAGAGGTTGCATATTTCATTTTCTTAAGCTTATCATGACTGCCAATAGATGCAATCATTTCAGCTTATTGTTTAAGATGAAACAGTGGACGTAAGAACTCAGAATGAAAGCTTGTTGCGGATTTATTTCAAAATTCATTGTGCTCTGTTAAGTGATGCATTCTTCTATTTATTGCTTATAGAAGTAAGGGATTTGCTTAAAATTACTTTGAATGAATGGAAAATTGAATACGTATACATGTTTATAGGTGACTTGCTTATTGCTTTATTTATTTATCTGTTTATTTTTGAGAAAATAAAGATACGAGCGAAATGAACAAAGATCAGTAATCAATAGCAGCTGTTTTGTTTAATCAAAAGCGTAAACATTTTGTATTATCTGTTACAAGCTGTTGATAATGCTATAATTTTCTTCTATGTTTAGTAATTGAAAAAAAAAGATTGAATAATAATTCAATTTAAAAAAATTGAATAGTGCAATTCATTTACTGCAAAATTTTTGATAAGAATTTTTTGAATCACTTCAAATGCTATCCATAACGCATCTCACATTTTGCAAACATATCCTTCTCTTTTTCAGCAGTGAACTGCTGCTAAAAATTATCACTGGTGAAAATATGCTTCTCTTTTTTCAATTACGTGTTAATATTTCACGACATTTTCTTCTGTTATCAGTATAGAAAGTATTATAATAGTAAGAATTGAAATGGAATGACACAAAAAGTAGTCACGTAATCATTACTTTTTTCTGATACCTTAACAATTTCATATCTATTTAAAATCACCAGCATTATTTGTTTGGCTTAAGCTTCCTAACTTGAAGTTATTCAATTATTTTCATTTTTATTTTTCTGTGTTGTTTAATAACAGTAGATAGTTGCTGTTATGAGTTAACAAGAAGTGTACAAGATAGGAAACAAAACTATCTTGTTTACTATGTTTGTATCGATTTTTTAAGTGGTTTATTTATTGCGCTGATGTTAAGCGGTCTGTCATTTATGCATCATGAAAACAGCTGTCTGGGATAGATCTCACCAGTACGAGATGGATACGCTGTGTGAAGTGGTTTTGTCAGGATGCTTTCCTACTGCTGAATTACGGCTGCAAAAGGTTAATTACTAGATAAAGGAATGGTTTAAAGCGAGAATCTGAAGCAAATATGCAGGAATATAATGTTGTTGCTATTTTGTTATTAAAACGAGGAAATCATTTATTCATTACAGTATCATCAAGAATGCTTTATAATTAAATTTGTAATTCATGGCAAATACTGTTATTTGCAAAACATGAGTAATAAAGATAATTTCAGATGGTTTGATCTGATCATTATATTAGGTATACCTATCTCAAATTCAGTTGCTGCACTAATTTCTATTAAACCTGTTATGTTGATACCGTTGGGCAATCAATTTTGAAACGGTACTCAATATCTTTTTCTACGTTCTTTCTAATAGCTATGCAACATATGACAATTAATAATGCCAACCATTTTTATCGGCACTATGTAACCAATTACGAATTTGTCTGGAAGAAAAAGCGGATTTTGCTGGAATAAAATAAAAATGAAATATATGGTATTCAGTGCAATTCTCCCTAATACTATCGTTCATTTAGTTCAAAAGAATAAATATAGGAAACCCTCTAAAATTTGTTTGTGCTCTTTTTCAATTTCTCGAGAATAAGGATTAAAACAGGTTTCTCCTAATGCCTTCAAATAGTTTCTATAACTTTGACCAAGCTTTTCTTTATTGCTTGCCTTACCAGTTTTGAGAGTTTGACGTGACAAAACAAATACCTGTAACGCGTATTGCAACTTCGAGAAACTTTTCAATTGTCTGTGATATCAGTGGTGATGGATTTCATGCATTTAGATTTATACAACGAATTATTGTTGTGAAGTTTCTCTTGCCTCATTCGTTATTATTGCTCATTGAAATTTACAAAACAATTATGATTTTTAGTGGAGTGAAATTTTATTGTTAGTAGCTTAATAAAAGCCTATGGTGAAAAATTTTTTCTACCACTAAAGGCTATATTTTAAATTGATTACTTTTTTGATGAATGTTTAGTAGTGGAAGGAAATATTTGATAACTTTTCAAGATTAATATAGCATTAGCTAAAGTGATCCTTTGAATAGCAGATAGCATTATGCTGATTCTCTAAAAATGATTCCATTGTGATAATTCCAATTCGTTTGCGTCTTCTTCCTTTCATTCTCCCTTTTCATCATTATTTGCATAATATTTCAGAGCTCCTGAATAAAATGCTCTTTATCATTTTTGCTTGAATTGTAAGGTTGGGCTTTATTTGGTCCTTCAATTTCTGTGCAATCAAATATTCATCGAAGTTCTTTCTTTTGCCTTTCGAAGATTAGTTCCTTCTAAAATTGCAGGGAGTTTGATGTGATGTTTTTGAGTTGAGCAAGTTTTTTGGCATTTTATTAAACAGTTCGTTTCATATATTTTTGCAAATATAAGAAAAAGAACAAACGATGACTTGAATTTTTTCTCACAAACCTGACTGACATTGTTTCACTGGTAGCAGAGTATAAATAAATTACTTTAGTGACTTTTCGCAGTATTTTTGCTAGCAGTTATCCTTTTTGGTTATTCGGAACCGCATACAATGAATCACTAAAGAATTGGAGCTAAACCCTGTCATTCCAGGCAGGTGTTTATGCAGTTTTTTATCTAAACAAGAGCATTATTTTTAATAAATTCTTGACTATAAATTTGATATTTGGTTCTGCTAACTGCCTCCAATTTTTGGTGGCATTCAGTGTTTATGTTATTTGTAAAGATATTCCTGTGTTATTCAACGATGTTGCTAATTATATATTGAAATATAGTTTTTAATGTACAGATCATGTTTTTGATTCGTAGATTCAATTCAGTTACAAATCTGCTGTCTTAAAATACTGATATAGATCAAAACTGAATTCTTTGCGAAGTACTCTGCGATAACTGATTTGGCATGAAGTTTGAAAGTGATAAAGTTGTGATGTATAGGGTATATATATATATATATATAATAATTTCATCATTACTGAAGTTATTCTGTTGCAAACTAAAAAATGTGATTGGGTTAGAGGTTTGCTCAGAGGAGAAGTTGTGCAGAGAAAGAAACGTTAGCTGGTAGCCCGGATTGATCATGTATTAAAGGCATAGTGAAGAATTCCCAAGAGAGTTTTTTTTAGTTTCCATATCGTTAATGATGCTTTGCTGTCCGCTCTGCTACCTTCATTTACTTCACATTAGTGTTGCAATGAAAACTGAAAAAGATATCGTCATCATAAATAAGTTATAATTACTTATATCGGAATCCTTTTTATAACTAGAATTTTAACCACAGTATATGCTTACAGTTATGTTCAACCACACTAAAGATACCGTCACGCTTTGCATTGAAATGTGACATGATTTATTCGTCTTTCCATGTACCCTTTGTAATTCTTTCTGACATGGCATTTCCCTTTCTTATTGTGACATCTGGTCGTTTTCTGTGATCACACATACACTCTTCTAAAGATTTTGGTATCAAGATTGAAAATCTGTCATTCGGACTAGGTACCAAAGACACTTTTATAATTAGTATTTCAAAAGTATTTCAAAAAAATTACCAGTATTTCAAAAAATTACTAGAAAACAGAGTGCACTTCTATCAGATTCTAATGAAAAGAAATATACTAGTGCAAATAGTGAAATATTAGCTTACAGCACCAGTTATTTCTAAAGAGATTTTAATTAACCACATCTGAAAGCTATGATGAGAGAGATCATCTGGGATTGATAACAATCCCAGATGATCTCTCTCATCATAGCTTTTGTGAAATAATGTTTAAACTTGTTTCCAATGTTTGAAATTACAATCATGGCTAGAATATGTTCCCTATGGGTTTGCAGCATGAAGTGCGAAAATTTTGTTGCAGATCTATAGAATGGTGCGACTGCTTGGGTATACGAATTGAAGTTAAGAATTTGATAATTCTAACCATTCGAAACATTATTATTTGATAGAATTTAGTTAACATCTTTCTAACGGCAATCGTTGGTGAAGTTCGTATTTTTGGTATTTGTTTTCGTGTCTTTGTTATTCCACCCTTATTAGGCACTATGCCTGTCAAAGCGAATGGAACTTCTGAACGCACATTTGTTAACTTCGATCCCGAAGATCCAGATTATATCAAAGAGTTGCAAAGACCAGCAGCCATTAAGGTTAAATGTTTCATTGGTTTTTCATCTTTTTTTTTTCAAATCATAATTTGGCAAGATCTCTCTCCAAAATTTCTTACAATATGCTTTCAAAACATTACATCACATATTCTTTCTTAAATTTCAGTGCTACGAAATGTTTAGATTTAATTTGATGCTTTTGGTGTACATTTCTTATTATTGTATCTTAGGAAGATTTGTCTGAAATGGAAAGGCGAAAACGAGTGCAAGAAGTATTGGAATCAAAAAGTTTTTGCAAAGAACTCGAAGAATTGATCAAGCAAGAGAGTGAAAGCCATAAAAGTGACCCCGATCACTTGAAAACGTTACAGCGACTTTCAGAACTCACCCTTCCTCATGGCCAGATTGCAGCATCTAGCCTTCATAGCATAGGTAATTGCTACTGTTTCGGCTGTACAAAACAAGAAGCGAGTACACTCTATTACATTTATTTTCAAGTGACTGCAAAACAGCCCATTTTTGTTGCATCTTTTTACAAACAGCATTATAAGTATTATTGCTTCTCCATCCTGATTAATTTTCTAGGTGTTGGAGCTGTGATACCGATTGCCGATCTGAAAAAAAATGATAGTTACACGCGGGTCGAAAAGATGTTCAGGAATAAATTAGCCTCTTTGTATCGTTTAGTGGATCTATTTCAGTGGTCACAGGGTATTTACAATCATATCACAGTAAAAATTCACTCATAATTACACTTCAAATGCAAAAGCATCAGATGATTTAGTCATTATTGTTGTGGTGAATAAAAATTATTAAGTTGAGAAGTTGATTATTTTGATTTGTAAAGTCCTCGTATTTGTACGGCTTAATTTTATGATAAAGTGTTGCGATACATTGTAGTTATAGGCGAGATACTGCTTGCATCTTTATGTTGACAAAATTTCGTAATTGAAAATAGTTCAAAAAGGTGATTATCAAAATGTTGAGTTTCAGTTGAAGTTGCCAGATTCTGGTGATATACTTATTAATCCTTTTGGATTGTTGTATCACGAAATTACTGCCAGTTCATTAATTAAAATCAATGTTGATGGCAAAATCATTGACAATGGCTCAACCAAATTAGGAATTAACCAAGTGAATGCTCTGATTTAATTTTTAAAAATACACCAACATTTTAAATATTAATATTCCTATTGACCTTGTTATTTAGTTATTAATTTTTAATAGCCGATATTAATTTTAAAATTTTCAGGCTGGTTATATTTTACACGCTGCAATTTATAAAGCTCGTCCTGATGTTCGTTGTGTGTTACATTTACATACTGCAGTAGTTTCGGCAGTATCATCAATGAAGTGTGGTCTTTTAGCACTTTGTCAAGAAGCAATGGTTATCGGCCCTGTAGGTTATCACAATTATCAGGTATTCTCTTGCTTTTCAACTTTCTTAAGATCACGATGTTGCAATCAAACTCAACCTCAGCAGGAGTTTTTTCTATTTCATTCGAAAACTGTTGACAAAATATAAATTACTTTATGAGCATCATCTATTTCTGGGAAACGTTATTTGAGCCATTTCAATCGAACCACCGCTACTGATGTTGTCTTGATATTATTTCACTTTTTTATCACCGGAATATTTGTAGGGTATATTAGATGATGAGTGCGAAATGGATTCAATTGTCAATGATCTTGGCGATAAAAATGTGAGTTTTGTTTTAACATATTTTTTTTCATTCTCTTAAGTACTGACGCTAAAGTTTTTTGCAGTGGTATTGTCTTGTAGAGATTGATATTATTTTCTTAAGATCTACTTCTGGTCAAGTTTCTGTGTAAGACTTACATTTTCAGAATGTGTGT
The DNA here is from genome assembly GCA_900618365.1 of Thelazia callipaeda. Lineage (NCBI taxonomy): Eukaryota > Metazoa > Nematoda > Chromadorea > Rhabditida > Thelaziidae > Thelazia > Thelazia callipaeda. Next base: position 30,323 of record UYYF01004501.1, read on the forward strand.
ATTTTAAACATTTCAGGGTAAAAAAATTTGTTTTTCTCCATTACACTAATTCTTTATAACTCGTACTTATACAATGATAATCAGATGAAGCATTATAGTTTTTTTAATCTTTTAAGAGCAGTGGAAAAATTGATTATTTGTTTAAAATAAAAGGTCTTTTAAGCTTGTAGCTTTATATGCGCATGATTTTTATTTCTTCAACTTATTTTCAGGTGTTTATCGTCCTTTTCAGTTTTTGTTTTAAGTGTGGTGCTTGCTAATTTATGCATGAAATGTTCAGTGAGAAGTTCTAGGTAATGGTATTACGAAGTCATGGGTTTGTAGCCTGTGGAGAATCAGTTGAAGAAGTTCTTCATCTTGCTTTCAACATGATCATCGCTTGTGAGATTCAGGCATGCTTGCATTTTTATAAAAGTGGTGGTAAAAATAAATGCATCGGAATTTTTTCACGGTCATTAAAGTTTTCTCTGAAAGTGTTATATTTTTCGTACTTTATGAATGATTAAAAAAATTTTATTTTGGAAAAATTAAATAGCATTTTTTTTATTTTACATTTTTTCAAAATTGTTAGTGTGCAGACCACACAGTTGGACTTATTCACTTTTAAAATACATTGAAAACATTGGTCGTGATGCGAAAATGCATGTTATATTTGTGCTATTAGCTTTTGTACATTTATTATCGCATTACGCTTTTTTGCTGTGAATGTTTTGTTTTGCTGCTAACTTATTTTTTGGAAATCTTGCGAAACCGAACTGAAAATTTTTCGATCTTGATTGTTTTTTATTGGTTATTGAATTGCTAAAATTTTAAAAAATTTTTCTTTTCATTTGAACTTTCATTGTATTACTTCTTGTTGGTATTATTAATCCTCTTCAGATCAGCGTACTCAAGTTCATGTTGATTTGGTAGTGCATGTTTTTGTGTTAGATTGAAATCTTGAATGTGCGGTTCATCTAAAAATAAGGCACTATTTAAAAATTACTGACTAGGCTGTATAATGAAGTTTTAAGTTATGAATTTGACGACATTATTTGTAATACGTCGTTAAAATTTAAATTATTAGTATGATCTTTGCTGAAATTAGTGGTTGATTCTATTATTATTGCTGACTACAAAAATGTTTGTTCATGTCAAAGTATGCGGTTTAGGTTCTTGTTTTACGCACAAACGGGTATTTGGTATGTTGCGAAACAGTGGAAGAAGCAGTTTATATTATAAGGAACTTGGTTGCAGCTTGCGACCACCAGGTTTAAATAATTTTTCGACATGTTTTGTGTGTTAACTTTGGTAATACAAAAAACCATGCGATCATTTCTGAATTTTAGAAATTACGACCTGTTAAGTGGTATATTTTTTACAGTCTTTCTCGACATTTTTGTTTTTGCAAAGTTTCTGAGTTAATTCTGGAGTAGTTTCATATCGTTCGTTTATATCATAAAGTCTCTCGATTATGTGCATTATTTATTCGCAATTTTTTTCAATGTTTTTTCATTTTACTCACTTTGTAAAATATAGTGCAAATTGGTATCTGTCATTTATGATGATCTTATCAAGTCCTGTGTGGTTTGCATACATTCTACAATAATTTAGACAATTAAAAATATGGCTTTTGAAGTTGTATTTTAGGTTAGGGCTGCAAGAGCTGGTATTGAGAATTTGGTGGTACCTGACCAAAAAGCTGTTGAAAGAGCATATAAAACAGCTAGAAAAGGAGGTAGATTTTTATAAATTTCGTCTTTTTCATATTTTTCATAAGTTGAATTTGCTTTTTTTTAGGAGGTGGTGTTGATCGAAGTGGTACACAGGACATAGAAGAAAAACAAATCAATTGGAGAATTGGTGAACTAGAGTGGGAGGCATGGATGCGTGTACTTGATAATGCGGTATATTTGTAGATTTCGTTTTACTGCTGATTTCAGCAGTTATAAACTGTTTAGATCTGAATGCTCTATTTTGTTTTTAGGGTTATCGCACTGGGCATATTTACCGGCAACCCCTTCTACGTTCAAAAATGCTTCCTGGAGCATCCAATAATCGAAGTGATATTGCTGTTCCTCCTAGTGCATCCTCAACTGGCACTGTAAGGGATTTGAGCAATAGTCATTTGATAATTGCGAATTATATTCTTACTTTTATTTTCTATCAAGTTCATTGCATAGGACTTATGAATTTTTTTGTGCCTGTTTAAATTTTGATATGAATCTCTATGTCACTTTATTGCTTTTTAGCAGTTACAGTTTCGACAGGTTATATAAATTATTTATAATTTCTTGATTCTTAAGGGTCACAATTCATGAATGTCCTTGAGCTGTTATATTTTAGTTAGTTGCTTCAATATTTTAAGGTGGATGAATCAGATTATGAATCAGTAACAGCGCATAAAATGGCTTTGTTGCGTAAGGAACAGGAACGGTCTCGATGGTTAAATTCACCAAATGCTTATCAAAAAATTGAGATATTAGAAACAGGGACTGATAATCCTAAGCGTATCACCAAGGTATGATATATTTGTGTTCCGATTTCAATCTTTATCCATTAGTGTGAATGGATTATTTCTATTTTACCTATGCAACAATGAGGTATTTAATATGCTTTAGTGGGTGCAAGATGTTGGTTCAGTATCTCAAAGTGGTACTCCAGTGAAGATTTCGTCACCTCATCAATTTAGTCCTTTTTCTGCGAATCCGAAAGAATTTAAAGAAAAACAAAAAGCTATTAAAGAGAATCGACGACTAGGTACTACTTCGGCTGGTCCGCAATCGCAGATTTTGGAAGGTGTTACATACGAAGAAATTTCTCAAATACGAGCGGTATATCTTTCAAATCATTATTTTTGGAAGGTAGCATGCCCATGTTTATTCTGTCATAGTGGAATGTTGAAATAAGATTTCATGTGCTCTAAAAACGGTTTGTCATATATTGATTGCCGTATTGTTCAGGATTCAGAAACGGGTGATATGAATCAGGCTGATCGTTTAGTTATTATTGGTACAGCCAGTAAAGGTATCATCGATCGGCAACATCAGCACAATGCTCAGGTATGCTTTCACTTTTAACTTTTCTCATTATATTATTATGTTACAAGTAATATGTTCAGATTGGTAAAATGTCCTAAAAACTGTTAAAAAATAAATGTGTATTGAGATTATGTAATTTTGTTTATTAAAAGAGTGATTTCTTGTTGTAAATTTCAAATAGCCATGTATATTTTATTTTCATTTTGTTTTTGTAAGATGTTTCAGACTCAGAATATCTTGATATTTGATGTTTCAAGATTATGTAATTTCACGCATTGATTGCAGGTGTATCGCCAGCTTTATGCACCAAATCCATTTGCAAGTGAAACAGATGAAGATATTCAAAAGTACATGAAAGAAGTGGAGGCAAAAACTCCAAGGTCAAATTCTACGGTTGATAGTGTTGAACATTCCGCATCTAGTCCACCCTTGTATGAGAACGACAGCCCTTCTGTTGGTGTGTTCGAATTAATTATCTTTTTTGTCATTTCTTAATGCTGTATTAAGAAAGAGTTAACCTTTCTAATAAATTACAGTCTGTTTTTTTTATCACTTACTTTATTCTTCATTTTGAAGTTTTCTGTTGGTGTGTTTTAAATCTCTATTATTATTTTTTGCCAACACTTACATTAATTATAAAATCTGAGCCACTTTTATCTTGGTTTCAGAAACAATATCTTTGATGCAAGCAGCTCGAGAGCACCGTACACATCTTACAGTTAGTGGAATGGCATCGGCATCAATTGATGAAGAAGGAGCAGATGTTGAATTGCATAGTGGTGCTCATTCACCACCCCTAACGCAGACAGCTTCTGGTACAGGTTAGTGGCTTTCAAAAAAACTAAATTATGCATGTTTTTGAATATCATTCTTTGAACGCATGACTGCTTTCGTAGTTGCTTTTCTTCGATGAAGGTGCCGTGTAGGTGTTACCTTCGTGATTTTCAGACTTCATTGTGATCTTTTATTTTTTTTAATTTTATTCATATTGATTTAAGTGTGAAAAGTGTTTTTGTTCAGTACTGAAAATGACGAAGCTTAAAAACTTTTTTCAGTTTATTGACTCCATGATTTTCCAGTTTGCTCTTAGCTTAATGCGATATTAATATTCGAATCAACTGATGAGCATTAGAATTTTAGCATTTTCCCAAAGAACTCCGATAAACGTGCTATCATGAAAAGTTCCAAGTAGTTTTCAATGTAGTGTTATTTGGTGATTTCACTGAGATTGCAGTTGGTCGTCTAACATTGGAAACCACCTTCGATGAGTCTGATTCACCACAAAGTCGTTTTGTACGCAGTTCACCCTTTGTATCATCAGCGCCATCTAATCGTCAGTGCTTGTTTTTATTTTTCGCGATTTTCAAAATTTCCGTCCTTGTATTTTTGGATAAGAAACTCCTTAATCATAATAAATGACCATAGCAGTCGCAATAATGACAAATGTAATTATAAATATAATTTCTGAATGTTACTAGAAAGTTAAAAGGCAAATTTAAGGCATAATTCTGAATAATAATTGAAGTAGTATATGAAGGGGAAGTGCCGTTTTGCGGAAGTAAATTGTTCAACATATTCTATACTTGTGCGTATATGTCTCTGCATGCAGTTTGCACCCTTGTTTTGCATGCTTTTCCACGAACAGAAATTTTGATAAATCTGTCTCAACAAAAGGAATTGGTCAGCGATAAAAATTTTTAATTCTGCCTGAGTAAGAAGACTATGCTTCATTCGACATTGCTTATGGATGTTGTTAGTTTGGTGATCGCATGGTTTCTATTGATTATTTTGGGTCGCTTATCGCACGATTACTCTTATGGAAATGAAGCCACTCATCTGGAGCGACCAAAAACTTTACCATCGGAAGCAAAATTCACACGTAGTAAATCAGATCGTTTTACATCATTGCGTAAAAGTCTCTTTTATAAAAGTATGTTTTAAAATCATGTGTCCATTTTCTGATGATTTATGGAACACAGTTTCTTCTTATTTGTAATTATAGTTTGAATGAAAATAAGGTTCATTAATTTTTATTTCAACCTGTGCCAGTAATCTTCTAAAAGTAAACACAAATGCATGTTCTGAAATTTATTCCACCTTAACCTAAATATACAGTGATTATCTTCAGTCCCATGTAATTTACATAGCACTTCTGCACAAATCTGTCTGCTGTAAATTTTATTGGGCTTTCAGGAAATGATACTACAGCACGAAGTTCAGAGCTGGCATTATCTGATGACGAGGTGAGGTATTGTATTTGTAGAGTTCAATATGAACTACGCTGGAGAAGTACATTAAGCAGATTATGTTATGACTGTTAAATGACATTGTGTCTAGGAGGATTTATGGAATCAAGACAATATCGGTGTTATAATATCTGATAACATGATTAAGATTTTAAGAATGCATTTTGCGATTGATAATAACAAAAATAAATTGTGATGTGTTGTATAAATTGATTGATAAGTTTTACAGCTGAATCAGTCGAGAGAAAGTAAGAAGAAGAAAAGGGGTTTATTCTCGTTTGGGAGGAAAAAGAAGTGACTTTTAGTAATGTTCCTGGATCAGCGTTTCGTCTTTTTTCTGGTATTGTTATTGTTGATTGCTTTCTCGTCTGTAATAAAGCAAAACCATATTGGTGTTGGTTTTATTTTCTCTTGACACTCATTTTACTCAAACAGTTTAACACTCTTTTAATTTTTCTTTTCAATATCTTTCCTTTATTTTTTTTCCGTGAAACGGTGCATTTCTTAAGAATTAACTTTAATTGGAATTTCGCGTGTACTTCACTGTAATTTATGTTTAAGTCATTAATATTAGCCAGCTGCAAATTTCATATAACTCGTGAATGACAATCTAATTATAACGGTTCATCTTGTGGAAACTTTGATTTGTTTTTAAAACTGTATTATTTTATCCATTACAAAGAGATTACAGCGATTGTTTTAACTTATTTCTGATAGGAGGGATAATTTGATCTTACAATGTGTTTATTTTCAGAGTGTTGCCATTGCACATCGCGGTCTACAGAAGTTTGATTCTCGTCTTGAGCATTCTATTTCTGGTGAAATCGTAGATATGTTATCAATTTATAGCGTTTCAAGGATCCTGAAATAAGTTGTTACAAAGTTCTGACTTGATTATCAGCGCGTGAAATTGATTTCAGTTTAATTTCGTTTTATTCATTGTGTTGGTTTTTCAGCTATTTTGCAATAGAAATTTGATATTCACAGATTATCCTTTTATTTGAACTGTACTTCTATTTTGTCTGCTGCTTTCCTCTTTGGTCAGAAATTAATCTTACAAATCATTAGTTTTATGTTACCTTTTTTATAGCAATTTATCCGCATTTTTAGTTACTGGCTCTAATCACTCTCTACAATTTCATAGCCCTTAAATGCTTATTATGTTAAGCGATGTTTGACACTTTGTAGCTATTTGGTATCGTTTTATTTCATTTTCTCATGTTTTGTTCACATTTCAGCCGTGTGACGTAGTTTTTGTCTGAAAACACACGGTTTCTGATAGTCACATGTTTATAATGATTATTTGGCTTCTCTTGAATAATATATAGTTGAATTTAGGTATTTACCTCCCAAATTAAACCGAATTGATTTATTTTAACTTCAAATAGGTTTTGACTTGAGAACTTGAATGAAGTGAAAGAATACCAAATCCCGCTTCAGTTGCATTCATTCCGATTCCTTCTTATTTATAGCTGGTAGATTTTTAGCATTTTTCTTTGTTGTTCAAGTGAAACCAGTGAAATTTTTGCAATTTTTGTAAATTTAAAAGTATGAAACAGTTGTTTGTTCCAAACTTCACTCGTTTTCTTCATAACGTCTCTTATCATTAAACAACAAGGGCTTTTTTACTTGTTGAAAAATATGATTGAGTTCAATTCAGATGTTTAACTTATAGAATGCTTTTTTAGAAGATGTTCATAGAGTGTCATCTATTGCTACCGTGCTTATCTGAAAACAAGGTCGCAATGTAGAATGTTTTTTGGTTCTTATTTAGTTCGAGTTGACAAATCATTACGGGATTTGAAATTTAATTCGGTAATTCATAGAAACGTGGTTTGACTTTTTGTTTAGAAGTATATTTTCCAGATAAATTTCATTTGTCATCTTGCTTCTTTTATATGTTATTGATTTGAATAGTGTTTGTGTTTTTATTTATTTTCGTAAAATGTTGCGTATAGTGCTTCGCATGATTATTGTATTGAATGAAACTGCCGGTGTTTTTTCAAGATAACATTTTTCATGCTAGAAAAAAAAATTTTATGGAATCATTGTAATGTAAGAATTTGGGGTATTATTTGTATGCAGTTCAACCAAGAAAAGAATGGTCCATAGCTTATTTATGATAAATCGAATTATTACATTAATCGTTTTTCTTATTTCTAAAACGGATTTTAACAACTTTCAGTTTCATAGTTTCTTTCTATATGTATTTGCTTGTTAGCGGAAAAATCTCTGACAGTTCCTAGAGGATGAATCAGGGAAGATTTTCCATGAGTTAACGATATACTGTTTTACAGACTAAAAGTGATTGTGAATTGTGCACATGTTCTTGAATTGTGCATATGTTTATTGTGAAGCCTTTTTAAAAATAATGGTTATTTACGACAAATGATTCTTTAATTTTGTGCGACTAATTCTTTCGCTTCAAGCATATGTTCGTTAACTCTTAAAGCTTATTAAAGAAATGTAGTTTAACTTTATGTTATTCAAAATCGTGAGTCGTCATATCGAAAATTTGATGCATATATCTTACATATCGTATATTACGGAATCTAAGAATCTTACACCTCGATAAAGTTTCAACTGGCATTGCGAAGTTTATAAGTTTAGACATTTCAAGTTCGAACTACAAAAATTATCATTTGCTCTCACACCATTGTCGAATTCAATCTAAAGTTGAAATATTTGTTCTTTAGATTCAGTTCTCAGATGCAATTAAGTTTAGATAAGAAATCTAAGCATCTTACATCTCGACAGAGTCAACAAGGTGTGGTTGGTTTTTTGACAGTGATTACCACTGCAAATGAATACTAGTAATATACCGTTAGAAGGTCGTACTCGCTTACCTGGTAAGATTCAGGACTGCATCCAGGACTGTGGTCTGATTGTTTCTCATATATTGGCTTCTTCTCGATCCAATGAGGTTAATATTCTAAGAAGTCATTGTAGGTATTTTTGTATTGTATTGTCATCTCTGAATAATATCTAATTTAAGATGAACGTTAGCAGTCCACAAAAGATGTGGTCATTAGAAATGCAGATGTTGCATATTTAAAGTGCCTTCTGAAACTTCTCACAACATTTGTTGCAACGTTCGACTGTTCTGAATATTCGTTTTATTAGTTTATCTCTATTTAAACGTTTTGCCTGAAGTTTTCACTACAGTCTTTATTTTTTCAGGCTTTAGGAGGAGCCATTAAGAATTTTGCTTCCATGGATTCAACAGTTGAGCACTCAGCAAAGGTAACAACCTACTTTTATATTTTACTTTATTTCTAGTTACTACTTTCAGAGTTTTTATTGCCAGTTTTAGGAATTAATAACTTTTGTTACACTATATGTAATTTCTTTTATGTTGCACAAAAAAGCTTTCATAAACTTTTTTGCCACTTTGCGAAGTACAATATTTTGAGGAAAATGATTGTGAGCGGAGAATTTTATTTGGTTTTCTGATCTCACATTTTACTTTTTTTGTCATTATTAGTTTTGCAGAATTTGCGAAAGTTAATTGCTTTATTACACACAATGAATGCACAGTAAGTTATTTTTTTCAATCTTTATTTTATTTTTTTGCTTAGCTGGGAATTTTTTTATGCGAACTGATCTATCAATCCTTACTGTTATTCTTTTTTTTATCATGTCAAATTTTTCATTTCCCATTAAGTAAGAAACAATTTAAGAAAAGTTTGAATACATGTTTTATTTAGTAAATTTCACTATTTTATATTTGTTGGTTCTATATGCGTATCGATAAACCTATCTGATCCTCTTTTTAGCTTTTAATTTTATTTCAGGTGCTTATCAGTAAGCAGCAAGTAAATGTCGTTTATGTTGACTCAAGCAATTGTATGAATTTATCTTTGAACCGATCGTGTAGTTTCTTAAGTATTGCATAACAGTTCATCGTTTCTTTCATTGGATGTCACTGTGTTGATTATTTCTGATCTTTTTCAAAGAGGAAATAATGAGTTGAAGGATATTTTTTAATTTTTCAAATCTATTTGGTTAGATTTTTTTAATCTAGAGTTAGAGGAAATTTAATCAAATATGTGTACTAGCTGTGACTTTTTAAATTCTTAAATTATATTTGTATATGACAAAAGTGTTATTTGCTGTGGTTAATATTCTAAAAATATTGTGCATAATGATTTTATTTGATGTTTCTTTTTGTTACATTGATGTTTTCGAGCTTTTTCAAAGAATTATTTTATATGTTCTCAAAGTTTTAAATAATAATGATGCTAGAATATTTGTCCATTTTTTCTGCTTTTTTTTATTTTAGCACATCTGGTGCATAATCTGCTACCAAAATTAAAGCCATACACTTATTTCCTAACTGTTTGAAATATTTTCGGTGCTTCATTACCATGCATTAGAGGTCTATTGTTATATACTTCAGACTTCTGCTTGAGATTTCAGATCATAATATGTAAATCTGTATTTGTCAGTGGTATAATATTCAAATTTGCACAAGCAAAATATGGACGACTTTTCAACATTGTCATATGCATCACTGATAACAAAAACTGGTGAAATTCTTTGCGTTATACAATATATATGTACATATTCATACAGTATGCAATATACAAAGTGCCGGAAGGTTAATATTTAAAGCATCAAACGGAAATTGTAAGAAATATTGGTTAAGGATTATACTTTATGTCATAAGTAAGCATCGCAGGTTCCTTTATACAATGAATTAGTTTAAGAAATTTTAACTTCCAACTAGTGAGGATACTAATAATTATTTGAGATATAAAATAACGAACTTTATACAACACATTGTATTCGTTAATTTATGAGGATGATTTAAATGGTATCTTTCTAACATTTACAATCAAACTGTTTTACTTTGTAATTATAGAGTTTGCTTTTCGATGAGCAGCTGAAACAACTTTTGTAACTGCAAGGAATTTTTTCCTCATTTTTGGACAGTACGCTTAAAAACTAACAGCAAGCAGATTTTGTAGAGGGGACTAGAATAGTGGTATTAAGTAGATCTAAATTTGGAATATCAAAAGCGACATCAATCTGTATCATCCAATTCTGCAATACTACTTCTGCAACTCAAACTATCATCCATATATGAGCAGTCGTTGCTACATCGTCTGCTTCCATCCAATTTGCATATTTCATCGTATAAGACCTGAGGCACTGTCCGTTTTGTGCTATCGATTTCCAACAAAGAATGGACTATTCCGACGATATCATCATCAATACCAACTGGTAATTCAGGCTTGTCATATGCATCATAATTATGGCAAGCTACGAAAAGAAATATTCGGCATAGTTCACGTTCATCAAATGGAACCTGTAATTGCATTCAGTGCTGGAATGTTTTGTAACTACCATTAAATGATTAGATAGCTTTTGAAAAATTTTGTGGCCACTAGTTTTACGAATTATTGTACAAAAAGTCATATTTTTCGTCATTCTTAATTGTCATGTATTGTTAGTGCTAGCTGTAATAATATGCAATGAACGGAATTACTTATTAACCAATACCTTGCCCATGATACATTGATAGAAAACACATCCCAAACTCCACATGTCTACTTCATGGCTATATTCAGAAGTTCGCAAAATATTAGCACCAACTTCCGGCGCCATATAATACAGAGTACCAGCAACATTTGATAGTGATGCTTGTTCTTCTTCACTTAAAATTCGAGAAATCCCAAAGTCCGAGATTTTCGCTGCATCAAACAAGTTTTCCTTATAGGCACTGTATTTTATCAAGATATTCTGTGGCTTAATATCGCGGTGCACAATAGAACATTTATATAATGCATGATATCCACGTACGATATTGTCTGTCAGCTTCCTTAATATAATACATTATCAGTGATTTGCTTTTAGCTTTTGGATGTTTGAGAGTTGTGGACTTTACAAATTATAATTCTCTGAAATTCTACAGATATTGTAATCAATTCTCCATTTTCAGGAAAATATTAGTAGAACTGGAATGTATTTAAATGAAATGGGAAAATTTACCTTAAATTATATGGTGATAATATACCATCAACAGTGTGATAATTTAAATGTCGATCTAAGTCAATGTCACATAATTCCATTATAATATACATACTGTCGTCTATGCTGTTCATACAGACATCAATGAGTCCAACAAGATATGAACTTTTAACTGTTTTCATCACTTTTAGTTCATTTGCTTTTACATATATTTTAGACATTTTTTTAATTGCTACTGGTTTGCTCGTACTGTTTTCAGTACCTCGGAAGACGCAACCAAATGAACCTCTTCCAAGAAATGATTCTGCACAGTCTCTGAAATAAAATTAGTCTTTGCATGCGCAAAAAAATATACCATTTCTTCACTTGAATGTTCTTTAAATAAACGCTTCTATTTTAATTAAAGATTTTAACTTTAGTAAAAATTTTAATTTTTACTAAAAGTGCAATTTTCACTAAAATTAAAGAAAATATTTTTTTAATATGATAATATTTCCCATTTTGTAGTAAAATAAGATCTAAGAAGGAAAAAAAATTAAAGGCATACTTATACTCAAAACTGCCACAATCAGACAATACAGTCATATTTGTGAAACACAACTGCTGAAACAAATGATAATCATCGCTGTTACTTTCTGCTAATTGGACATCATTCCAAGCTTCAGCACTTATCATCGCTTTTGATCAAATTGGTGTAAGTTTTTTATTTCAGTTATATATCGTTGAAAGTTATTGCTGTAAAAAGAAATCAAATCACAAATGTAATATTTGACGCATAAATTCTAAATGGAAATGCACAATCATTCACGCAATATACAAAGAATTTTAAACAAATAATTGAAGCTTTCAAACTAAAATTGGTAGATATATTGTGTGAGTGGGTGCAATATTTTGCTATTTTGCAGATGCAAAAAAAAAAAAATTTGATTCTATACAATAGTAAAAAGAAAATACCAATCAAAATATTTCCGAAAAATAGATATTTTGCAGTAGTTTCAAAATGATTAAACGAACTTTGATTTCTGAATGATTTATCAAGAAAAGTAGCTTAGTGAAGCACGTGTTATTGATAGTAGCACACGTTTACATTTGTTGTGATTTTTCATTAAGGTTAACAGTCTTTTAAAACTGTCTCAATTTGACCCCCACTGATCACACTTCATAATTATCGCATCAAATGAATTAAAGAGCAATGACAGGAATGATTTTGATGCCATGCTTTTTGGACTCAATTTATTAAACTATTATCGATTCAAAAAATTAACAGATGCCTTCTTAGCTTACAAAATGAATTCAATTGTTTTAAATTCCATAAATCAATTATGAAAAATGACGTCACTTTACGCTTTGAAATAAGAAACGATGAATAGAGTTGTGTTCAGTTAAAAATAATTGTTAGAGGGCCAACGATTAAAATCAACAAAGCAAACAATTTAAAAATTTTGAGCAGTCCTAATTTTGTATTCCAAATATGACGCAAGTAAATAATATCATGACATGTAAAAATTTCGGAAAAATGTTTTTCTTTGTTTTTTCTTAAATGGGAGAAAAATATTAAAATATAATAAAAGACATATTGTACTCACAAAATTTTTAAAAATACCATTCAATGATAAATACAAAGTGTTTCATTCTGCACATTATTTAGATATCTATAAATCAGAACTATGGCAGACGTAACGTTTATAATCTACAGAGATAATTAAAAAAAGCTGTAGCGAAAAAAAAGAGGAAAAGATTATGCCAACTTAATTTTATGTGTGTGATAATAAATTCCTCTAGTCGATAAATCCACATTGAGAATCAGAATAAGAGAATAAAAGTAGAGAGATTTATTCAATTTTAACTACATAACATCAAGCAAAAAAAGATTGTATAGGCATGTAAACACTATCTTAATTTCGAGTTCCATAACAATATTTGCTTTTCAATAGATTTTCTCATTAAATAATTAGTATGACTCTAATACATTATTGAAATATGAATTATATTACCGACTTAATTTTTTAACTGGAAACATTAACAAATAATTGATAGTAATGACTCAATGCATAATCAAAAATTAAAAAAACAAAAAAAAATCTTAGTCAACTTATATTGCTAAAATCAGCAAAAATCCTTTACAAGTAAAACTGCGTCTGAAGGGAAGAGGGAAAAGGGAAGAGTTGAGAGGAAATCATAAAACAGATGTGTTTAGCGATTGTACTGGGTGTGTCCTTCTTACTTTTTTCATCCAAATACTAGACAAATAATATAGCCGGTCAAGAGGTACAATGCATGTAAAATTGCAGTTATCTATTATATTTTAAGTTGCAATAACGCTGTTTAATTTTTCACAATTTTGTATCATTATGATCAGTGTACTTCAAAATATTTAATTTATTTGCTCTTTTATAAGAATTTCATTGTGATACGCTAAGTACTAATTATTGATCAAGTTATTCAAAAAGTTTATTAATGAAAAACAATATTAATGTTAAACTTTTACAGTAATTCAATCAAATTATTGCAACTTCTTTGAAACTTTTTAATAAAATAGACATTTGCTTTACATATCAAAGTTTTTACAGTTGCCTTCAAAATATTTGATTTTGAACAAGTTTTTGATTTTTACTCCACACAGTAATAAAAACCATAGAAGTCAGATAAACATCATTATCATATAAATGAGGAGAAAGGGAATAACGCTGAAGAAAGCTTAATCAATCAAAAAATGATTAGTTATTTAGTTCAAATTGTATGATTCAGATTAGAAAAAAAGTCCAAAGTAGTATTAAAGAGTTCAAAAACTTTCTTAAGAAGTGCTATCAATCCAAGTAATTTCATACTATATTTCAGATCACTTCTTTTATGTCTCAAAAATTATTAATATTTAATTAATTCAATCTTTAACAGAGATCAAAGACGAAAAAGTAATGATTCTTTACATAATAAAAAGATAAAGAAAGGTATATTATACAAAAATCCTGCTGATATAATAATGAGAATAAATCATCCTTTCGAGGAAGATTTCTGACAGAGTTATTAATAAAGAGAGCAAAAAAAGAAAAACATCGAGAGTGATGAATTTGGCGATTGCGATAGGTCTGTTCTCTCCCGCCTTTTCCATTCAGATCTTGTAGTACAGTTAGGATTAGTTTGCCTGCGATTTTCAATAATTGTTAGATAAATTTTTTGTTTTTTTTCTTCGTTCAGCTAAAAAAGTAAACCTCACGAACTGTAGAAATTTAATACTGAAATCTTGAAGTAGGCTAATATTTTTTTTTAATCTGAAAGACAAAATATTTATTGTTGTAAAGAGCAAACAATAATTAACATTTTCGAAAGACTTAAATATGCAAAATGAAAAAGCTTTTGCAATATCGAGCCTTAATTCTACCAACTTTTCTGTTTGATAATAACGTTCACTTAAATATGTCATACTCTCGTATAATAAAGCAAATAATATTACAAATAATCTCAGCTTTTATTTACTAATCATCCAAAGAAACTCATTTAGTTTTAAGGAAATGCTTTTGAAATATGCAAGTAATGTTTTCAGCTTGGTCATTTCATTCAGAAAGTATTATTTCTATATCACGAGAGTAAATATTATCAGGTCATGAATGATAACTAAGCAAGCCATATATAAAGCCATAGCCATATGTTATTGTAATTTCGTACTGCACTAGCGCAAAATAAAGAATTGAAAAACCTTAAAATTATGAAATTATGATTTGTCTGATTTGCGTGAATTATGATTTCCATATAATTAAACGTCGTTTGATATAGACTTGCATCAACCAAATACAGCTCAGATTGATTGAAACTTAAAAATAAAATTGAATAGTGTGAATTTGTACATAAATGATACGTACACTTTGATCAATAACTATTGAAAAGGAAAAGATGATTGAGTATTAATATACAATCTCTGGAAAAAATAAAAATGTTTAAAAAAATTTTAACTAATCAAATGGCCAATTAATCAACTGAATTAGTATTGCCAATGAACCATCAAAAATAGTGTACAATACTCAAACAATATTTTTAATGGGTTTTATTTTCTTTTTTCTTCTCGTCATCATCAGATAACTTGACCTTAGATCATAAATGAACTCTTTTAGGTCGAATTATCGAAAGCTGTGACTTATCACGAAAATTTGAATAACAATTTTTATTGTACATAAATTTTCCATCAAATTTTTTGTTTTCTGACGCGTTTTTTTCTTCTTAATCTATATTACACAGAAAAGTATGTTTATTCAAAAAACATATTATATTTAATATGCAATTTTTATAAGATTGCACCAACTGCCTCTGTCTTCTGAAAATTTCATCCTTTTTTATTCATGACGAAAAGTATCGGTTGTAAGTCAGATCAACCACCCGCAAGCTAAAAAATTTTGAATAATAGAAAATTGTATTAGTTTCGCTTGAAGCTTGTTACTTAGTTTAGGAATGCACTAAATTTTTTAAGTCTATTGAAGAAAAGGATTGTGAACACTGATACATATCTCAATCCGTGTTTTCACGTTCTATTCATGCAATTTATACTTCAACACGTTTCTTTTTTCTTATTAACTGATTGCAATTTTACTACTTTATACAAAATTTTGGTTCATAAGAAAGCCTTATTTTTTGCTGTCTTAAAATTTTTTCCTGCACAATCATATATTTTCAATTAATATTGATATATGCAACCTCTGGTTGAAAAGGAAAGTAGCGTTAAATATTTTTAAATCTATAAAGCATAATATATAAATTTTGGCTTCATTCAGAAAGTAATCAAAAAATAAAATTAAAAAAGTTGTAGAGAAGAAAAAATAGAAAACCAACATCAATATTTTATGAAAAGTTTCAAATCATTGCGAGAAAACTGTTTGATAAGATAGGAAGTAAATGATTGTGCTTGACAATTTCCCTTCCAAAAATTTTTCTACTATATAAACAAAAACTGCCAGTTTGAAAAAACTATTTTGAGGAAATAAAAAAATTATTTCTGTGGGTTTTACATTACATATGCTGGCAAAGCCAAGGTAACAATGGAATTTCTAGCAACTACACTGATGCTTATGCAAAGAGTTCAACGCATCTCATTTGTTCTCTTTCTTTTCAGTGATAAAAGAAGAATACATCAGTAATTTTTGAATTATAAGCCACTGTTTATTTTTGTCATCTATACTTTAAATTAAAAGTTGCAAATTATATTTTTCAAAAGGAGACAAAAATTGACACTTACATCATCATAACAGTGTTTTACTGCATTGTCACTGCTCGATTAGTCAACAATTTTCATTTAGGATTTAGTTTATAAACTTTCTAGTTTTTGCATATGCTTCGTCACACAAAAGTAAAATCATAAAAAAATCAAAGTTAGGCAGTAAATTGCTAATTTTACCTCTCTTTCTATCAGTACTGGTAGATCAAAATTTGAATTACAATTCAAAGTATAACTTCAAACGCTTAATATTAATCAAAAAAATTAATGAAATAATTGTTTTCGTAACTTTATTTGAAATCAGATCACAGATAAATAGTGTAAAAACAATAATGAGTTTCTTGTTTTCGATATGAATGAAATAGAAAAATTGTTTACATTTTAATAATTCTGCTTGATGTCATTAAGCTTCTGATTTTCTTAATTATGAAAAGATTTTATTTAGTAATAATCACTACACTGGTTAGTTCATTATTTTATTCATCATCTGAAATAAGAGATGCAAGAAAAAAAAATGAACGAAAAAGGAAATGAATGAAAAAGCAGTACATACCAAGAAGTAACACCCGTTCTGAGATGATAATTTTTATTAAAAATTCAAAGGTAAAGGCAAAAACTAGAAGACAAATTGTAAGAAGAAGAAATTCCCTAAAGGCAACAACTAAAGTTGCAGTGCATAGGAAAATTTTCAAAGTTTGTTTCCCTAAATGGTTTTCTGTTTTCTTTATAATCATTTATTATTTAATCAGATTACCTTTACAAAAATAACCATTTGTTTTTCTGGTCGCAATTAGTTAAATTATTTATAAACAAATGTAGTCAATTAAAATTATGCAACTGGTCTACGCAAAAATTATGCTTGTAATTTTCACTATTTTTGTTTTTTTTATTGTTACTTCAATGAAAAGAAAGTAATAAAATAATAAAAAGGACGTCATTTCCGGTCCAGTTATTATTTCAAATGTTATTCATATGAGGCCTACGCGTCTGTGTATCAATCACTTTTACTTCTAATTACTACCATATGATTGAGTTATTTTTTATTCATTTAGTATATTTAATCTTATTTTTAGACATGAAAGCAGTCAAGCAATAAAATATTAATCTCTTCAAAAAAGCAACTGATTTCGCAGTTTTTTAAGAATTAACAGAAAATTTTTATTTTTATTTTATATTATTTTGAAATATAATTAGTCATATAATTGGTCGTAAGCTCTGATAATTCAATAATCATTCTTGAGTATTCGTTAATGAAATGTCAGCATTTTTAAATATATTAGTTACGACTTTTTCTTATCATTTTATTTCTCTTTGAAAATCATAAAAAATGATCATTATTTGAAAAAAAGTAATAATAATTGTGTTACTAAGAGAAATAATCCTTTCCAAGATTGAAAAATATATGATTTATGAATAAATGGCTACATATTATGTAATGTGAATATTAATGTGAAATATACTTTGCTTAATGAATATTCATATGAAATCATAATTTGAACTGAATATAAAAATTTTGCTATTGAAAATCAAAGCAAAAAGTTAAAAAATTTGTTTGCTAGAGAAGCTGAATGATGACATCAATCATTCTATCTTCTTGAAAAAGTATCCTTTGTATGAATGTTTCAAGAACGTTTGCATACAACAAAAATAAAAGAAATGAATCACTATTTAAATAGGTCAACTCGTGTTTGTAAATTATATTCTTATTTTGTTTTATTTTTAAATACCAGTGATTTAAAATGAATCAAGCGATTAAGACTCATAAAATAAAGAAAAGCTAAACAAAAGTTATCAGCTTTATAAATCTCTTGGAAAGATCCATTCTTATTCTAAAATCAGTTTCAGAAACAAATTATCTTTTATCATTGTAATTCACGAGCACCAATCTCGAAATTGTTATTATTATCATATTATTGTCATCGTTCTTGTAATTCTTATTATTAATGTTTGTAAAGACACAGCATGAACCAGTCGATGACATTTCACACTGATACCCGGATACTAAACGAGATTTGATAAATATCATCATTTTTATTATCATCAAGATTAATAAAGAACAAAGGATGTAAAACATTTAATGGTGATATCATAATATCATTTAATCGCATTCATTGGAAATATAAATATTTTAATATCGTGTCATAATTTAATCATCAAATCAAAAATGTATAATGTTACAAACAGTATAATTGATATTATCAGACCACAAAGTAATTATAGATTCACTACGAAATCTTGTACATTTCTTGTAATTTTAATTCCACGTTGAAAAATTTACGTAGGATTCTTTTCAAATAGAAATTGAAAAAGTACTTGTGCTAGAAAACTTGTTTATTATATGTTTAAAAGAAGTCCTGAATTTTCATTATAGATATTTTTGTTTAAACTGCATTATAAACTAAAAATATGATTAATTGTTGACTATTGTGCACAATTTTTTTTTAACAAGATTACTTTAATGTATTTACTTTGATGATTATTTGATCAAAAATTAGTTTGCTTTATTTTTAATAATACTGTCTTGACTACTTTGCTAGTCAAAGAATTATACGCTGTGATTGTACAGAAAAGTAGTCAAGAAAGTATTATCAGAAATAAAATTTTTGTGTACTAAAATTCTTGTCTTCTTACTGACCCCAAAATATACTGAGGATAGTAATTCATGCAATATCTTATAAAATTAAAAAAAAAAACTTGCAGTATTGAGTTTTTGAGTAATACTTGCAATTTTTCACAACAGAAAGAAGTTATTAACAAAAAAAAATCACTACGAATTTGTTTTTCTATTGATGAATTCTTTAAATGCTGATAGGTTTTAAATTATATTTTCGCGTCAGGTACAATAATAGGAATTTTATTGCGTTAAGAAATGAGCTGAAAACCAAAAATACTTTTTCTTATCAAGAATTCCTCAATATTATGCACTGACTATGTATATTAATCATATAGCTTAATATCTATCTTTTACTGACCTCTAGATTACCGAAACTTCAAAATTGAAATAATGTGGATTTTCAAAATTTTTATTAGAATTAAATTTTTAAGCACTGCCTAATGACTGCTTGATGGAAGATGGTATATTTTGCAAGACTAAACCTTAAATTTTATTTCTGGTTGAAATATACATGTAATACAGAGTTTCGTTTTCATCTTTACTGACATGCAAGTGAATTACTTAAATATTTTGGTTTGATGTTTACAGTTCGAGTGAAATTATGAATAACAATTCTGCAATGCTTGATTTCTGAAATCAAACAGTTGTAAATAAATAAATTCGTGGTAGATGCTGAATTTTTCTGCTTGTTTATTCGTTTTTTCTTTATATAAAGTTGACAAAAATATAATATTACAGAAGTTTTCCATTTAAGCGTATAATTTTGTTTTGTGAGGTTATCATGAGTAATAACGTGTCATAGTGTTGTAAGGATAGACTGAAGAAACTTAGAAAATGGTGAAGTGGAAAGAGTGCGGCACAAATACTTTTGTACTGCAATAAAGTATATTATTTGAAATGTCACAGAAAATTAATATACAAAATTATGCAATGTTAGCAAGTGCGCTGATCCGTTATTAAAATTAGTTTATTGTTAGAAAATCAATTGAGTTTGTCAAATTTTACAAATGTATCTCTAATGTTTAAACTTTCTAAAAAAGTCGATAATCGCGGAAAAAGTATGATATTGTGCTCATGACTTGAATACTTTGTCAATAAACGAAGGTAGTTATTAATTATACTTGGCATTTTTTAGATCATTGAATTTTTAGATGATTTTTGGCATTCTTGATTCAAGAATTGAAATTATTCATCAGTATTTCATTATTGTAACAGAAATTCTTTTAAACTTCGCATTTTGTTGATAATAAATATTACAAGCCGAAAAACATTTTCACAACCCAAGCACAAACAACAATGATTTTAATCATTCGCGATATTAAGTGTTCTTGGTTTTCTAATTTTTAAACTTACATTTAAAACAATTGAAATGAAATTAAGCTCAGACAAAGCGCAATTTCCGATATCAAATTACTAATCGTCAGCATAAAAAATGATAACTACACGGCACTTCATCAAAGTAAAATCATAATAAACTGTCTTAGAGATGTCTTAGTGCTGAATAAATAAGTAAATAAATGAATAAAACAAATAAAATAAAAAATAAATAAATAAATGAATGAATGAATGAATAACTATTTTTGTTATTATTATTGCTTTTGATTAATATTTGCGTCACAATGTTCTGGGGAATTCAATTTTTTAAGTTAATAATATGTACAAAAAATGAAAAAATGATTGCAATAAATGCTTTAGCAAATACCCATCAACGTAAATAGATAAATATTAAAACTTTCAACAAAGTTTTGCAAAAATTACATGTAAAATCTTGATATGAAACAGTAATAGTAACAACTACATAAGTAAAAGAATAAAAGTGTCGTTTTTATCACAATGATAATATTTTATAAAATTTTCTTCTTGCTTTCATTAAAAAGGAAACAATGATGGAAAATGAAAATGATAAAACTACTAGACGAAAAGAACAAAATCACACAAATATTACTTAGATATGGTAAATATTTTTATGATATCTTTATTTTGATAAAATTTTGAATAGTGAAGTTTATTGTAAGAAATTTAAATTGATTTATGATTTTATGAAGAAACTGCAGTTGAAACAGGTGTCATCGAACTGATAGCCACACTCCTGAAGATTTTATTTCCTGATTGTATTGCTGATGGAGGTGAGTCCTGTGGTGGTGAACATTCTGCAATGGGATTGGCTATATGCCCTGAAATAATTTTTGTGAAATTTTGTCCATAAGTTAATTACACACTTTGTCTTTTTGAATACCTTTTAAATAATGATAGCAAATCAAATTAAATTACATAACATAATCAAACAAAATATACATACATCGCATAACTTGTTTATTGAATGATAAACATATTCAAGTCAATAAATGCAATAAAATCATAAAAATAATATTACATAATTATTTGATTCTTGATTTAAATTAAAATTGTATCCATTTTTTGATTTTATACTATATCATTCATTTTTTTACATGATTTATCCATGTTATTCTCTTATATCACTCCTTCGCAAATACTTCAAATACAATATGCAACGCATAAAATATTTTCTGATGTCATAAAATTTTCACTTCTGAAGGTAATTTATAAAGCATCCCACTGTATGATTAGATAATCAAATGAAAATACTGCATGCCTTTACCAGAATTTTTAGCTTCAAAGGCATTTCCTGCAGTAGCTTTTTTATGTTTCGTTCGCATCAAATTTCTTTCTTTAACTTTGTACTCCAATGTTGAATGAGGTACCCCGTAAAAACTACCAGCGCGATGAACAGACATCTCACCACGACGTACAGATCGGACTGCTTCATCTAACGCATCTTTTTTGTATTTTCTAGAAAATTTGACTACAATGAAAGCAAAACATTTTCAAGCTAATCATAAGTGCAATTTCTGCAAAATTCATAGAGTACCTATATTGGCCACGCTTGGGACGTGATCTTTTCCAGTCAGATTGGCTTCCCGTACTATGGACTGGACTACCAATAACTTTTTTATCCTCATGTTGAATACTTTTTGGATCAGAAATTGACTGAATCGCAAACGGTGACCACAGCGATTTTTTGTTCTCCATTGTTTGTTGGTCGTTCACTGCAGTTTAAGTTTTTAATTTATAATGGTGCGATAAACCGATAAATTTCTGAGCCAAAATTAATTAATACCGATGATTGGTTCTTGCTTGGTATAGTGAGGTCGATTACTTGAACCAATTTCATGGACAAAATTTGACATTGATGTATTATCCATCAATATAAGCTCTTTTCTTGATGGTATAGTAATTCTGCAATAAATAAAAAGCCATTTGTCAATTAGAGTTTCTTTGTTTTAAGAATAAACTTCGTCAATATGATAATATTAAATTTGCTCAAAATAGTATATTATTGTCTGCATTGAAAAAATACTGAAAGTAAAAGCTTATTTCCATTTTCTTACTCCGTAGGATCATCATTAATATTATTTGAAGGTGAAACAGCGGTTATAGGAAAAATCCGTAAGTTGTTTGGCGTTAAGGTTATTCCAGGACTGATACTATTAACACGTTTCTTCTTTCTACATGTGCCGTCTGCATGCTGATCTTCAGCTGCTTCAAGTTTGTAAATTTTATTACGTAGCGTTGATCTACAATGAGAATACTCCGTAAAATTAAAGAAATAAAAAATTTGCCCTTTTGTTAATTATAAAAGTACCAGACAACTTAAATGTTTCAGATTTTTCATTAAATGAATTTCCTACAATTTCAGTAATAATTTATGAGGAATAAAACAAAATCATCGACCTTGGAATACCGTAAACAACACTAGCTCGTCGCGTTCCAAGACGCCCGTATCGGATGTCTCGAACTGCAGCATCTAAATCAGCTTGACTATAGCTTCTTTTGCTGATTGTTGAATTTATCATAGTGACTTCAACAGCATTTCTTGCATTATCCGCCATCGAATCAGTTTCTTCGTCTCTGTATAATTATCATGATAACTTGTTACTCGCATACGGTATTATATTGACAAAGAAAAATTATATACAAATTTGAAATATTCAGTAATCAATCAAAACTATCCAGTTATGACAAAAACTGATGAATCGTTGAAAAATATCGTCTAATTTTAAATTATTCATTGAATAATTTGATTATTAATTAAATAGTTTGATTCTGAAAAAAATTCTCACATTTTCGAAGAGCAGCAAAAAAATTTGCATGTATGAAGAAAGTCTTTAAGCTTTGATAATTTTTGATAATTAAATAAATTAATGATATATCTACAACAAAAAATTTTTTTTCGGGACAAATTCTTGAAATTTTTGCAAACATCGATAAAGTATTCGATGAATTATTGGTAATTGCTGGAAGTGATCGTTTATCATCCTGATAATTTTGAATGGATGATGACATAACACATTGGTTTGCCACTTGAAGCGCACAACGTGAACTTAGGTCCAAGGGTTGATCATCTTGCATTGTACCGTTATCGCTGTTTTCTTCCTTAAAGGTTAACCGTTCGGATAAGGACTCGCAGTTCATAAATGATGATGATTTTTCTATTCCTGCAAAATTTTTTGTAGAACTTCTGTCCTGCAATGTATTTTGTGTGTTATTATCCTAAATGCGATCAATTAATTACTGGATTCTTACTGGAGGCATAAGTAAAATATTAAAAGATATGTTTTATTTTTGAATAGTGCATTTTGTTTCATGTAGAAAGGAAATAAACTTGTTGATTTAAAATTAATTTAGTTGACAGAGTTTATAATTATTTTTTTACTCAGTCTTTTGAATTACAAATATTCTTCATGACTTGCTTTCTACTCACAACAATACTGACTTTTAATTGGAACGCATGGATCAACTTAATTAGCAGTTAAAATAATTTAAATGACTGATCCGGTGAAACATCCATAGTTCGTAGATTTGATCACCAAAATTTGACTTTGATAAATTTGAAAAATAAAATAATGAGGATATAAATTTTTTGGATAACCTAAGTATATATTAGAAAGATCATTCTTACTAGTAACATGAGCAACTCGTTTGCCTTCATTTGATGTATCTGATACCAAAGGCCGTAAAAAGTGATTTGTTTCCGATTCACTGTTTTCCTTACCGTGTTTTAGACTATTTGCTTTTAAAGCCTGATGATATTGTTCATTGACTGGACTGCGCAAATTTTCTAAAAAAACCATTTTTTGACCAAAATAATTGATTTCAAATTCATTTAGAATATCTTCGTTGTAAAATTATTATTACGGTAACGAGTGTAGAATTTTTGCGTACTTACTAATTAGTTTTTTAGTTCAGAAATTAAAATAAAACAATGTATACTTTTGCAAAGTACATAATTGGTGTTATGAGAGGACAAATTAAAAAATATCACTTGTCGTGAAGTAAACAAAATTACCAGTTATTACTCACTAATCAGTATATTACTGAGAGCTGTGTTTTTAATTCAGAACAATGAATATTCCTTTATTCCAACAAATGGACTTTTGCAGTAAGGAAAATGAAAACTAAAGAAACTTTGGACTTTCATTTATTGCACTTTAATTTACTAGAGACTTACTATTTAATAATTTTATACATATCGCTAAATCTTAGTTTCATATACTCGTAGACGACTTTAAAAGCTTATCAAATTCGTAATTAAAATTATATATTGCTTGGGTGTAATCGTCATAAACTTGTTCTATGCATAAAACAAATGGAAACACACCTGCTAAGTGTTGTGAATTAATTTGTTGCAATAACAAGCCAGATGCACTCCAATGTAGAAGACTTTGGCAATATAACTGGTTAGCTATTTCAGCTAAAGTTATATACTTTTAATAAAGAACAAAATGGCCCAAGATTTGAGATAAAATTGTTTGATTTTTATGGAATACTGAAAGCAATTTATATAATAATGACTTCAGCTTTCATTTCTATAATATTTAATATATTGTAGACTGACACAGCAAGAATATTCTTTCGGTCCTTTTTTTAGCATATTTTTACGGAAATTTTATTTTAAGTAAATTACATAACTTATTAAAAATACAATTCTTTTGCAGTTACGTTTCTCTTACTGCAAATTATGAGAAGGGAATCTAAATTTTATTTCTCTTGATTTGTTGTTTTCTGACAAAGATACGAACAAGAAGCTTTTAGCACTTTTTTTAACGCGAAAAACAGCAATGTCAGCATTTATAAGATATGAAATGTGCATGAAAGAATGCTTTCAAAATAAAAAAATCTTAGAAAAGGTAGTTTGGTAGTTTGATAAAACAATTTCATCTTTATCTTGAACCTTTATCAGCTCTTTTGAGCATGCATCTTCCTATCTTCTCAATAATTCTTGTATACATACCTATTACTGCAAGCGCTCAATAACAATTTACTAAATATTTATTTGTTAGACTCTCATATCTTGAAAAAAATGAGTTATCAAGAAGAAATCATAGCGATAAAAAAAGCTTTAGCGTATATTACTCTTGAATTTCTCTTGACATAACTTTTTCTGTATTGAAAAATATCTAGTTAAATATCTGTTCAAATGATGAATTTTCGCACTCTTTAAGTAAGGTGTAGTATTTTTTTATATCATTTCAAATATTATTCTGTTGTGAAAAAAATAAAATTTTTTGCTTTAGCAGGGCTTAATTATTTTTATAAAAACAATTTGTTATCTATGTCTTCAAAAAAAAGTGCCAAATCATTACTTCGTTACAAAATATTAAGAATTTAACACTTACGAATAGGCACAAATGGCGTCACGATCGGAAAAACAGTTGGTGTGTATAAATTGGGAAATGGATGTATGTAAGGTAAACAGGATTGTGGTACACTTGATGATTCTAAATGTGTCGTATTTTCCACGAAACCATTCGTTCTATCTTGTTCAATCCTTGCTTGACTAGAGCAGTCATGGTCAATACCGTTTACTGTACTTTCATTTTCCGTTTCCATTCTTATCGAATCCTACACGAAAATTCATAATGCAGAGCAAAAAAGTAGTGCAAAAATATTGCTTATCATTGGCTCTTTACAATCTTTAATGAAAGTTTCTGGCATTAAAAAGACAAACAATATGATGATGAATCAAGAAAGAATGGTTTGATGAACGGAAATAACACATGAAATTGCTTTCTAGCCAAAAATTGGCTTAATTAATTAATTATAAATATTCTTATAATATTTGTTGTAATTAGTTGCTTTTTCTAATAAACTCACATTTAACCTATTTTAAAGAGTTGCTTAAAAAAATGAAATCTTATATAAATGAATCATTCTTTTATTTATTTTTTTATTGTTCTTATTTTATTATTTTTTTACAAAACAGTCCATCTTTGATTTCTAGAATTTACATTTCTTTAGAAATCATTTGTTTTCAGTAATTTTTGTTTGTTTTTATCACATACGCATTTTAAGAAGCATTGAAAATATTTGTAATTCATCACAAATTACTTACTTCTTCAAGAGAATCAAACGTGGATACACGTAAACCATCGCAAAATGGACATTTTTCACTGGGTGACCAATCTTGTGCAGTTGTATTGCAATCGTGTTCTGTAAAATAAAGCAGCAACTAAATTCAGCAATATGCATTTCAAAATATCATGTTGTTTATTTTGATTTGATTGCTTTTTTACTTCAAAAGGCATAGGAAATATTATTTTTTTTATTCTATCTGTTTTTAAATATTATTTCTATGCATTAGGCGACAAAATAATTTAGTTTATGGCGAAATTTCGAGAAGCATAATTTTATTATATTTAGTGAAATTGAATTTTGTACTCTTTTTTCAACTTTAAAAGAAATTGGTAAAAAAATTGAGGTGATATTTGAAGATGCGGAAAATATTTACCAGTAAGTAAGAAAGGCGGAGGAAAAGGAAGGATTGTTACATGAAAAGTAGCTATGATTTCTCCAATATGTGCCTATCTATGTATGTATGCGTGTTCGTTTATGTATGTGTGTGCATGTCTATGAGCTTGTATTCTTGAGAAATAAAATTGACGCCAAAGCATATTTTCTGCCACGTTACTAAAAATCTCGAAAACCGATCTTAGCAACAAAAAATTTTTTAAAAAAAATTTTTCAAATGTTGTATTTTTCTTTTTGCTAAAAGAAAGGTGACTGAATAGATAGAGAAAAAAGCATTTTTTCATATTAACAGTCAAAACCATTTTAGTTCTATTATGGGAAAAATTTCACCACAATTGACAATTTCACTATTTTACGATTACAAAAAGTTCTCAAAATTTTTTGGTGAAACTGTAACAAAACATTTTGAGTAATATCGTTGGATTCTTGTGAACGACTAATGTTTCATAATTTTTTATCAAGTGGCTGATTTTTTATTCGTTTTTTTGCTTGGCAGAATAGAGTAGTTTAAATGCAATATATTCAAACTTTATTTCGCTTGTCTTGGCGCAAACAAAAAGGAAACAAATAGAAGTAATTAGCTTTGTGAAAGCTTCTTTTAAATAATGATTTAATGAAATAATTTGTGAAACTTTAAAAAATATCATATGATGTAGCAAATCTATTATTCTATATCCACAAATTTTTCTGCAAGTAAAAAAAATAGTTATAATGTTTTTTAGTGTATATTAATTGTGGCAAAAACGATACCTGCCGTGAAAGCAGTTGATATAATATCGACAATAGATTGACATTCGGAATTTCTTGATGAATAACGCGTACTTACTTGTTCAAAACCTGCAACTTTGCGTATTGTCTCAGCAATGAACTAAAAAACATTTATTTTAAAAGGTATATCAATAATACTTGAGATAATCCTGAGAATTATATCTTTCAAAGAATTATATCTTATGAGGTTGCTTCAAAAAATTGATCAATTTCAACTGTATTAGGCCCTTTCAATCTACAATCAAGATTAGTTCCTCAAATGATTTTTTGCGTTGCTTCCTAATCAGTTAAATCTAGTCTAATGTTTCCATAGCACCAGTTAGGTTGCTCCAAGTTCCCTAATGAATTATAGTTTTCAATGAAAAGCCTAATGAATGCAAAGAAAAGCTAAACCTGTCTCTTGTTCAAAAATAACTAATTGAAATTTCAGCACGGAGTTATATTTATTTTGTTAGTAACTTTTTTTGAACAGCATCTAATTTTGTAACATTTCTCGACGTAATTTCATTTAACAGTAAAATGGAGAGAAATTTTAGGAAATTGGCTCATCAGCATTTGAATATTGAACAAATCAATAACTATAAACGTAAGCAAAAGTAATAATAATTATTCAATAATTACCATTATAGAACCATTGTTATGAGTTAATTTTAAGCGTATAACTTTCCAAATTTGTATTAATATTGTTATTTTTACAGTAAGTTATTTTGATTGATGAACTGCTCTTAATATCTATTATGGTTTAACTGAGGATTTAGGAAAGTGTTGCTAAGAGTTACCGTAGAAACATAGAAATTTAGGGATTTTCTTCTTTCCCACCCAAAACTTTCATTTTTCTCTCTCTCCCTCTCTTTCATTCTTTCTTTTTCATTTTCTGTTTCTCTCTGCCCCACTATGCAACTTTATCTTTTGGGACCATAGTCAACTAAGTAGCCAATGTCCACATCATGAAACACATCGTTTTGGCCAAAATTTTTTATTAATTATTTTCAGAAATTACAGTTCTTTTGAAATTCTTTGAAGAAAATTTTTAGCACCAGACTGATTTTTAGGAAATCTATCCTTAACCATTGAAAAAAAGCCTTAAATCCGAAATAACGGCTTGAAGTCTGTTGTAATTTAATTTTGTAGCTTAAAAAATGCAAAGGAATGAAGTAATAATAATACAGCAATCTAATATTAATTGAACACTTCTAATTTTGCAATTAAAATAGAACATCGAAAAAACTATGCCTTAGCATTTGAAAGCTTCTCAATGATTTTTACAAATACTTATCAATAGGCAGAAAAAAGATTTACTACATATTATCGTGTTGAAGTTTGCATCGTTTCTTTGTCTCTCGATAAAAATGTTTGCTACCAGATTATCCACCGATAATTTGAAGTATTTACATTTATATAATTTTTCATTTTTAAAATGGTTAATTTTTTTTCAATGGCATGAAAAATGCAAAAAAGTTTCCACTGTTTTGTAAATCAAATGAATTATTTTTATCGCTTAAAAAATTTTTCAACAGCCAATTGCAATAATTTTGTTTTTATAGTTGCTTGCAAGTAAAATTTTTATTAGTTAGAAGGTCAAGCAAAAAAAAAAAATTCGAACATAATTTTTTAAAGTGTTGTTCTTTGAATGATGCGCTACAAATTACTAAAATTTATAAATTAATTTTGTAAATAAGAAGTTTTAAGTTTAACTCAAAAATTAATAGGAAATATTCTAAGTGTCACTACTTTTTGTTACGTAGTTATGATTATGAAGAACTCCACTTTTAGTTTAATTTCACTGTTTTTTTTTTCTCACGTCATCAGCAATGAATTATTATTAATTCAGCAAATTTAGCAAATAATTCTTTGATTTAAGCTAAATTTCACATAAAAGGTTTAATAAAAATAAATAAAACTGATCATTAAAAAAATTTGCTTAGAAACTAGTCTAATTTCTAAATC
This sequence comes from Thelazia callipaeda, assembly GCA_900618365.1. Lineage (NCBI taxonomy): Eukaryota > Metazoa > Nematoda > Chromadorea > Rhabditida > Thelaziidae > Thelazia > Thelazia callipaeda. Next base: position 59,921 of record UYYF01004501.1, read on the forward strand.
TAAAATTTTGTAGAATTTTTTAGTAGCTATGTTTTTATTAGCATGAATGAAGTTTATATAAAATGGATGCTACACCAAGTTTGTCAGTTTTTAAGAAAGCAAGAAGTGTCATTAATTAGAGATATTTCAGTTTCAAAAATTTATTACTTTTGGCTCGAAATTTTTTAATATGTAAGAAAAAGGCATTAGATGGAATTTTTGTTAAAAAAAGTTCAATATCTGTAAAATAGATAGTTTTTCTGACACAAATTTCTAACGTTACAGGACTTCTTATCAAGAAGATGATATTTCTATGAAGTTTATCTTCTTCAAGACAAAATTCTACGGAGAAACGTAAACTTTTTTGGTGTGATAAACTCGAGTTTGCTATGTATGCATCTATATGTATATAAATACATGCATGTATGCTCCAATCATTGGTTACCTTTAAAAAAACTTATTTTATTCTAGCAGTCATAAGCTAGGCAAATAAAAATGAGTTTAAGTCTAACAATGAAATGATTTGGCGTATTTGATGTAACAGTAAGAAATCATTGCTGAGATTGGGCAAATGAACATAACTTTTAAACAATTTTTCGTTGCCATGACGATTATGAGTTTCTTTACCCTCCTTATCAAACTTCTTCCTTAACTTATGAAAATTTTAGTGTAATGACCTTTCTTTACATTATTTACCCAAATAAACACTGGTTGTAAGTTACTGTGACTACTAAACTGATTACTGTTTTTCGGTTTAAAATAATAATGGTATAATGACCAAAAAGCTTTATAAATGGCAGAATTATCCGATTTTTTGCTGAAAAATTAGAAAATAATTACAAATTTGAAGGATTTGGAATTTTCAAATGTTAATAACATCAAAAGTTATCTATTAGGCCTAATTAATTAATAGAAATTGTTTCTCCATTAGCAGCGAACTTTATTAGCCTTGCTGAATTAATGGTTATCATCCAATCATATATTTAGTAATACAAAGAATTTCTACCAATTTCAGTTTCAAAACAATAAATAATGCAATTTTTTCCTGACTAGTAAATGCAGTTAGGCGATTTCTAATTGGAACTCTGTATAAAAGAGAAAGACAAATTCAACTAAAACTTTATTTATTAATTATGTATGAGTAATTTTTGAAGCCGTGCTTGCCATCGATAAAGTGGTTTTTCTAAAGCATGTCATAAATGATTTTGAAAATAATTTAAAAGTCTCTTTATTTCAAAATATTTAACATCTTTATTGAAATAAGTCAAGCGTTAAATCATATTTAGGGCTAAAAATTAATGCGTTGACCTTTGAATAATCATTAGAGGGTACTAAGTTGAAGTTTTCAGTAATATGAATAAGTAACTTCATTGATATTGAAATAAAACGTTACCACAGTATAATTTTTTCATAGCATTCAGTAATTTTTCTTAAAAATTATAAAATATTTTTTAAACAATCGTACTTGAGTTTTAGGAAAAAAAGCACTCTATAAGAATGAGAAAACAACGAAAAGCCAAAACAGCCAATTACACAATCCTTTATTTCAAGTCCATGATTTTCAAGCGCAATAAATTGAATTTTGTGGATGCTATCGAATGCATGCTTAATCGTTTGAAAACAAGGCACATTTTTTTATTTCAATAAAGTAAATAATCAAGAAGTCTGTGAAATAGTCTATTAATTTCAGCTTATTGAACTGAACAAAGTATAAATTGTTAGTTGGGAAGTTGTAGTCGACCGAAAAGCAATTTGAAGCATCATTAAAATGCAACATTTGACCAATAAAGCTACAGGATTGACACATTTTGCTTCATCTTTTTCATCATCCCTTAATTGATTTTAACGTTTGGATTAATGGCTGCAGGATCTTATTTTCGTATTTTCGGGATATCCATAGTTGAGGATCCCAAATTAGCATAAAAGTGCTTTTTATAAATGAAGTAAGTGATTGAAGATGTAGAGAATATTAGCACATATTCCTTACACTCTTGATCATTTTATTTCATCTCAAAACTATCACGATTACCAATAATTTAAAAGAATTAATGTTTATATTTTTAATACCAGAGTGGTTTCCAAATTACCATATTTTTTTAAGTTCATATTTAAAAATTTTTGAAATATATAGATTCGGAATAGAAAAAAATTCTCGTTTGAGTTTTTTTTTCCTACGCATGTTAATAATACGAATAAATATTAATTGTGCATTTTTTCCTAAACTAACTGTACTTTTTTTGATTGCTGTAAATTTTAGTAATTATAAATTTTATACAACGTTTCTAATTTCGCTAACGAAATCAAGCTAAAACTATGTACTAATTAACAATTTCAATCATTTTCTACGTTTTTTCATTAAAAAGCAATCAAAAGACTGAATAAACTTCAATTTTTTCAGGGTTTTTTAATATTACTTTCAGTTGAATGCTAAAAACTTTTTAAAGCTATTATAGCCAATATTTTGATGATCGGATCGGACATGCTATCCCTAACATGCACCTTCTAACAGCAGCAGTCTTGCTTTTTTAATTAATTTGAGTTGCTGGATTTTGGCTATGAATAGTTTAGCAAAGCAGAGTTTAGAGTAAAGGATCAAGTAGCAAGCCCCTGAAGGCATTATTAAAATTTACTAGAGAAAGAGTTCAGTGAATTTAGAAATCGAATCAGATCCATTTTGATTTATTGATCTACTCTTTGGTGACCAATGACATGATAGTAAGCTAAAGATAAATGTTGGACTAGTAACAGTTATTTATTAAAATACCTATTTGTGTCTGACATTTATTATTGAAAGTGTGAATACCAAAGTAGATGCAGAAATTTCGATTGATAACACAAGAAATACTTATTAAGCAGATCACAAGGAATAATCTGTAATTCAATCTGATTCATGTGCATGAAACTGCATTTCTCTTCTAACTCTCTTTTTCAGCTCAAAAAATTTGTTATCAGTCTATGCTTACTATATTACTCAATAGTACTTTCTCAAAAAGTAAGAGAGGATCTTTCTATTCAATCCTTACTTTTCTTTTCTTTTCGTTTCTTTTGGGTGGCATCAAGGCGTTGTTTCATTACTATTTTCAATTTTTGAAAAAGAAAAAGAATGAGTAATTGGTCGATTTGCTTAAATTATTTGCAAATTAACTAGATAAAGGAGGCAAAGAGAACGAAAATTGAAGAATGGATTGTTTTATTTTCATCTAGACATGGCAACACAAGAAAACCGAAATAACTTTTTTCTCGTTTAGGCCAAAAACTGCCATTGCAATTATAAATTTTGGCTATGATGAGGTAGTGAAAATATGCAAGGATTCTGAAGTTTTGTGCTTTATTTATCTCAGCAATGATTTAATGAACAAGAAGGCTTGTCCTATTTTGGTAAGTTTAGCTATGAAACTAGATGGTGATGCTATTTGCAAGAAAGCATTTGGCTTCTCGATCCTAACATCTCCAATTAATTATTCTTCAATAGTTGATGCTCCGATGGGAACAGAGTAAAACCTTAAAAGCTCAGATGGGAAGAAGACGAGAAATTTGCTTTGCTCTCATTTTCTGGGCCTGAAATGGAACTCTTTTCAACAACTACTACCTCTCACTCAGTCAGCACCACCACTAATTAATAATTCTCCCCTTTGCCCCTTCTTTTCCTTTTGGCTAACCATCCATCCGTTTGCATTGAAAATGAACCGAGTCCACTACTATTACTACTATTGCTATTACTAATAATACCACTATTATTATTATTGTTATTATTATTATCATTATTATTACTACTATTACCACTACGTTTATTACGGCCGAAGCAACTATCCATAACATGAATTAAATCCTCCTAAATTTCTCCAATTTTATCCCTTTATCCTAACATAAAGAGCTGAACACTCCACGTCAACTTCAAAATTTCAATTACTGCAATTTGCAATTGATACAATCTATCAAATCTTTCTAAAACCTTCCTAAATGCACAATTATATTAAAAGTAATTTGAATAATGAAATTACCCTTATCAACACTCAGTATATCATTATTTACTGCCATTAATTGTTTTTAGTTTGTCGCAATTAGTCTCTACTAAAGAGACCAAAAATCGAATACCAGAAATGATTAATTTAAATCTAAAATTTTCTTATACTTATCTCTAAATGCTATCATTATCATTTGCAAGTTACTTTTTCTTACTGCGTAACAGACATTTTTTAAATGTGCCAAATATGTAAGATAATATAAAACTGATAGAAGAGATAAAAGGATGAATTCTCTTTGAATGGTAATGACAGGATAAGGTTAGAGCATTCAAAGATAATGCAAGAGTAGCGCGGAAAATTGTTGACAGTGAATGGAAACTGACTCCCTAAGGAATGCGAAAATTTGTTATCCAAAAGTTAAATCTTTTTTCCCTTTTACTGTCAACATGAGAGCTAAATTTTTCTTTTTCTTGACATTCCATTGATAATGAGTACCATAAACAAATATGAATCTGCAGATATTAATTATTAAATGCCTACTTCTGAATAGTACTGGAAATTTCGCACTTCTTGCTTCAATCTTTTTAGATTGTTGAAATTTAAATTCATTTCTTCCGAGCAAAATTGTTTTCTGCAATATGCCTTTAAATTTTGCAAATTATGGGTTTCTTAGAAATAGTAATAACACATTAAGCATTTAACAGCAAATTGTTCAGGGTAGCAAATATAGATATACTTTTTTTTCATTCGTTGGCTTATTTATTTGTTTAGCTGAATTTCAATTTTTTAATGAAGTAAAATTGTGAAAATATTCCAGAGTTAATGCACAGACATTTTCTTATCTTATAATAGTAACATTTTATCTTTATAGCTATTACTACCAAATTAACATTTCATTAATATGAGTAACATGAGTAACATTTTTGCTTCTCTGCAGTGATGTTACTCATATTAATGAGAATGTTAATCATTATGTATTCGTAACTTCTACCGAATGATACTTTAAGTATTATATTACCAACTTTCGCAAGAGCTTTAATTAATTAATAAAATTTGTAACAGTTTTGAATACATCAAAAATACATGATCATTTTTTTTCCAAAAATTTAACATATATCTAAAGATTGATTAATTGACAATTAGACCTTCGAATCTTATTTCAAACTAAAAAATGTCTAAAGTGATATTTTCACGTAATATGCTTGTTGTGGTAGTAAGATGAAAAAATAAATAAAAGGACGGTATTTGGAACGATAATGACAAACCAGAACGATTGAACTGATATGTATTCTTCTGTAAATTTTGCTCTGGAGCGAAATCCGATAACAAGATTATCAACTCATGACGGACATATTTTTATTCTGCTTGAAAATTATCTGCACAAATACTTTGCATAAAAGTTGCTGATGAAAATGCAGGAAAATAAAAATGGCTTGTAAAGATAGGCTCGAATGTGTTTTTAAAATAATCTAAACGTAGTCGTTCAGAATTAAAGCATGAAGGAAATAGTGAAAAGGTATGAATGAAGCACTTGTTGAATATTTCACTTTATTTATTATAAAAGTTAGTGCAATATTTTTCGAAGAAAACAGAGGAACGATTTTGAATCAACTTTGGAGTTTTCACCTGGTCATTAGTCTGGATAATCAAGTCAACTTCTTAATAAAGCTGCAAGTTACCAGCTCTGAATACTGAGTGGACATATGGTAATGTTAAATAGATCAGATTTTTGTTGCCTAGCACTTAATTTATAATTTAAACATTGTTTTTTTTATTCTTATAACTTAGATACAGGTTTACGATAAAAGTTTAAGTTTGTTGAAAGCATACTTTGAAATTCAAGTAATAACACAAGTTGACCGGTAGCCTACATTTACTCAATAGTACGTAATATTCATTTTAATGCTTGAATTACATGACATTAATAGTTTAATTATTATATTACAAATTGATTAACTGAAAGTATTTTGTGTTCCATAATTGATAATCACTTCACAGTTTGCTTATTTAAAAAATTTTTCAGCGCCACTTAGCTAAAAACTTGTTTATAAAATGAAAGAATATTCAAAAAGGAAACTTTTAACAAAGTGTTCCTAAATAAAGCTGAAAAAGCTGCCAAATGCTATCTGCAATATCATTTTCTAAGTTCATGAATGTATAAGCGAAATAAAATTTAAACATAAATTTCTATTTTAAAGTAAGTTCTTATTTTGAATATTAATGTTAATCAAGCAATTACGTAGTTCATATCTATCGCCATCGTGACACTCACTGCATTAATTGATGATTTCTTTCTTCGCACTGTCATGAAGGTCCACAGAGAATATGTTAAAATTAAACGAAATTAGTTTTATATGTAATGTATATGATTAAAAAATCGCGATGTGTTGTTTACAAGTTCTTGTTTTGTCAATTATAAACCAATGGGACTTGAGGACTTTATTTTTTGTAGCAGTATAAAAAGTGATTTAAAAAAGTAAGTAATATCTTTTTTAAATATGCTTTTTTAATAAATCACTACTCTAAATAGTTAAATACTGGATATTATATATATATATATATATATATATATATATATAATATATATATATA
>UYYF01004502.1:0-11086 GCA_900618365.1 Thelazia callipaeda
TATATATATGTATGTGTATGTATGTGAATGCCGATCAATACGCTGAGATGTTAGTAGAGCACCTTTCTTCTAAGCTTTTAGTGTTGAGTTAGTTAGAGTTGAGTTTTAGTGTACAAATGAGCTGACTTCTTGCGGATCAGTTTTCTCGATACTACCAACTCAAATACTAAAAATTGAGCTGACCCGATTAAACGTTAGGCAGTACAAATCAATTCAACTCGTTTGCAGTACAGCTGACCTCATTTGGTTTATTTACACTGCTCAACAAGTTTTATTCAAAGAACGCAAAAACTTTTCAGGTTGAGAAATCTGACTGGTATAAATCATAAAATTTATGTAATTACTCCTAACTGATTCACGTGATTTATAGTAGTACGCCATTTCCAATTTTGCAATTTTTGCATGATTTCACTTTCATACGTGTTCTCAAATCTCAGTTTTTCTCTGTAAACATGAGAGCAAACTTATTACTTGCTCGTTTTGTATGTTTTGCGTTTAAATGTGAAGCTTACGATCATGTGAAGCTTTTTTATGTTAGATTTTTAATAAGATTACTATTAACTAACAGTATAAGTAATCTGTTTCAAAAAATAAAGCATATGATTATTGTTGGGTTCAACAAATTTTGCATACATTTTAAGATTAATAGCACATGTTAATGAGGCAGTATTATTTTTAGCATTCATATCTGCATTAGATTACTTATATTTCTAGCAAATCTTCGTCCGCTAATAAGCATAATAAGCATTTAAAGTCATATTTGCTATTTTTGTAATTGGTAATTACTTGCTTGTAGACATTTTATCGCGATATCAAACATATGATTATGGTATTCATAAAGGTAACTGGAAGAGAATTTCATTCACTTTGGTATGTTATATTTTTATTATTAATGATAATTTTAGTGAGGAAATGGGATTGGTAAATAAGAGTTCCGTGAACTTTTTGGTTGATTTTGTCAATATTATATTATATTTTTCTAATTTTTAAACTATTTTATATTAATTAATTTCTAACGATCATTAAGTTTATCAATTAATTGATTTGATATATAACTTTGTGACCTTTCTGTATTAGGCAATCTTTCGTTTATATAACATTTTATAAATGTTTACCGAAATTGATTTAAATATTTAATAAATAGTATTAAAGATATATAATCCTTACCATTGAGTATCTTGCTCAGTCACGAGAGGTATGAATGAAGTAGCGGAACGTGAGCTCAACAACATTTGGCAAAAGGATTATTCAGAAGTTTAAAAAGGTATGAATTATCAACTGTTCTGCTTGTGGTTTTTCATTCGAATCAGCTTTATTTGTCAGAAAGGCAATGAAAGTGAAATTTTCCCCAGCACTATCATAATACATTAAAAAAATTAGTAGAATAGATAGCACTGGTGAAATAAATTGAATAAATAAATATATTAGTATTGATGACGTAAATCACGCTTCAGTTCTTTCATTTTATAATCAACAATGACTCGTTTTTCAGTGCTTTTTAAAAGTACTTTCTGGTGTTTATTATATGTATTTACCAAATAGTCGTTAGTTGATCGAGTGTGAATTTAGAGAACTGATGGCACTTGTTTGTTTTTGTTATTTACTGTAATCTGTGTATTTTTCCTTCGAAGGTTGAAGATATAAATTACTTCAGTCGGATGTTTGAAGGCATGAATTTTGTTAGAAGCGTGAAGATATTAGATGGATGATAGAAAGAATGTTTGAAGATAGAAATTAGTTTAGCAAAATTTTTTGGAAGTTATACAAACATACTATTATTCTGTTGGCTTCCTTCCTCACACTAAGTTTATATTATTTCATGTTGTTATTTTACATCCTGACTTGAGAAATATATTTACGTGTATGAGACTGAAGTCAAATTTTATTGCAATTATTTGTATATGTTGGTTCTAACTATTCATATGCAAAATTATTTCTGGTTTTAGTTTTAGAATATTATATGCTAATAATTAAATTGCGTATAATATTGGTGATGTTGAGCATAAAATAGTTTTATGAAGTCAAGTAGCGGTATTTTAGTGACAGTAAATCATTTTGGGATTAATTGTGAAAAGTAATATTAGCGATTGTTTTTCATATCACATAAAAATTGCTTAAGATCATTGCAGCTTTTTGTTATTGCTAACAATTTATTAACGTATTCTCACGTTTGTTTCACTTAGTAAACAAGTAATGATGGAGTTTGATAGTTGCATATAAAGATGACATAATTCAGAATTCTTTTTTTTCCTCGTTATGCATTTATTGTAGCTATCATCAGTTCTGATTAAAATGTGAAATATTTTCGTCATGATGCATTGCTAATTCTTGCTTGCAATCGTTTTTAGTGTACATTAAGCAGTTCAGATTTCTCATATATGTATTAATTTTCTGTGGTGCCAGTTTTTTAATCTAAAATTATTATAAGAAGTAGATGATCATTAGTGCACATATTTGCATGGAGTCAAGTGTAGTTAGTGCAATCACTAGAACTATACTTGCTGCTAAATCATTTGTCTTATATTTTACACTTTAATTTTTTCAAGAAAAATACCAGTTTGTCATTCTTACTCTGTAAAGGAAGACAAATATTACTGTGAAATGTAAATGCTATTTAGTTTTTAACAATTCATTATGGAAAAAAAAGTCAAACATATAAAAAATTGCTGTTTGGAAGGAACGATAGTTAAGACTTTTGGATTCGTATTTCAGCAACGATCAGAATGATATTTATGCAACAGGACTTTTCGGAAATGGAATTTATTTAAATGCTTATTATAATCATAAGATTTGTTTCTAATCGTTTTTGTATTTATATTTTTAATAAGTAAAAATGGTTAAGGAAGTAGTACGCATTAATGAGGGAAGATATGTTTTTAATATAATATTATCATAATTAAGTTTTTGAAATTAAAACTTTTCTTTTGTATTTGTGAAAATTGAATACGATTCAAGGAAAAGCAGCAAACTTCGAAATTAGAATGGAAAGAAAATGAAAAAAGAATCAAATTTTTGCAATAGACAAATGAGAAACATCAATTCATCGAGTTTCTCAACGTTTTGTCATTTTTTCTTCAAATATTTGCACTTCACTTTTTGTTATATATATATATAATATTTTTTGACGTAGTATTATATTATTTTTCTTTTTGTTCAAAGTTACTAATAGTATTTTTATTCATACATAAGTATTTATTTGATCAGTTGGCTTTTAAATTTTGTGTGATGTTTAATCATTGCACATTAACAACGTCACTTATATCTCTGTTTCAGCATTGTATTCTAACTTCAGAAATAATATGAATTGGAGAGTTTTTTTTCCTTTTTTTTAAACGTTATATTTCCTCAAGTAAGTCATGACGTACGTTTCGACTCTTTTACAGGTTTGCTTTAACGCTTCATTCTTTCAGTAATATTTTTCAGGTTCTTTGCAAACTTTGGAAACTTTTGTTGAATTTTTCTATATAATTAGTTGCGACAATTACAAATACTAATTGAAATTGGAAGTATTTGAAGCTGAATTCGGTTTGTTTTATATGTACTGCTTATTCATTTGCTGTTGTATCTCAACTACGTTTATTTGGTTTATCAGTATTGCTTCCATATTAATGAGCAGTTGACCGTTTGTTTATGCGTTTATCTTAGTAGAATATTGGTGACAAGTATTGTAGCAATTCTTAAATTCATTACAATGTTTGCATAATTGTTGAATTACTTTGAGTTTATTTCTAAAAGACTTTCAAATGTAAAACTATGAGCAGCAGTGTTAATATTTAGTTTCAGTGATAAATTTTCTAAAATTGAGAGGAAGTTATTAGTGATAACCTTAGTGATAGTTTTATCATTTTTAGGATTTAACAGATATTTGCTTCTAACCATGACATAAAATAGTGTAAATTTTTGTACCTTCTTGAAGTGGTTTATTTTTGATCGTGAAATATTACATCAAAGGCATTTGATTGATCGAATTTACGTTTTCTTGTTATCTGATCAAGTTCTCTAAAATATTTTCAAAAATTGTGTTATTTTTTTTTTAGAAATTGATCAATTCACGATCAAAAAATTTTTTGCCAGAATTGATCCTCATCTATAAAGTTTTAAATTTGTGTAAAAATATAATTTTCAAAACGTTTTAATCTAAGAAATAATTTAAAGAAGTTATAAAACTTTGAAAAGTATCATTCATACTGTTACTTATGTTATTTATTTATCATAATTGTTTTGAAAAAAGTTAGTACGAACTTCACACGTATTTTACTTTTTTCACAAAGTATCACACATTACTTCTATCAATTTATTTTTAAGCCCGTTTAATTTATATGTAAATTACTTATCAGTTTTGCGGGAAAATTATTAATTTATTCATTCGTTAACTTGATAGAAGTTAATTTTATGCAGTGTATACGTTCAATTCATGTATTTTGCTTTCAATTTTAGATAATAATTTGTGTTCGGAATTTTAGACAGAGAACAGTATCATGATTTATGTAACTGATTTTAACGTCTAAGATGTCTATATCCTGAACTGTATTCACAAAACTGACATACTTTACTAATTAAATGAATGCAAGCAATGTAAGTTTGTATCATGAAGGAGCTTGTACTTCAATCAGTAATGCAACAGGTAAGTTATTTTACTTTATCATGTATGTTATTCATTGTAATTATGCATATATTCAAGTACTGAAAATTGTTATTACTTGTTGAAGTATAACTTTTGGAACTATGTGTTTTTTGAAATTTAATTTAACAAATGTGCTTCATAATTTTAACGTAATTTTTATTCTCTTTTACACAGATGCGAGCAGTAATGATTATGTAGATTATGTAACAGATGATGATTTCCCACTTGATGCTAAACACTTAAATCGCGTCCATGAAGAACTGGAAAAGTTGAATATTGCAACAGATGTTATTAATAAATTAGAATTGCAGCTTGATGAAGCAAGAGCCACTTTCAGGTAAGCAAAATTAAATTTCTGCACAACTTTTAATTTGGTAGCTCAAATTTTTTTGAATAATTTATTTATTTATTTTCAGGCTTATTTTAAATATACAAAAAGCAATTTAAAAAATTGTATAGATATTCGCGTTAAATGTGCTGTATGAAATAGGATGATAGAAATGAAATTAGGATCAAATATATTTGATAAAATAATGAATTTTAAATTCAGAAATATACAAGCATCCTGGTCTCAAAAACTGAATGAATTGAGTCGTAAATATGGTTCAGCAATTGCGAAAGGTCGACCGTATTATGAAGCTAAACTGAAGGTCGATTTTAATATTTTATTTTAATATAAATTATACTTTATCAAGTATTTATATTCTAATTATGATATTGAAAAAAACTACTAGAATATAAACTCCTTGGAGTTATCGAAAATTGTTCGTAGATTAATAAAGTTATTATATATTCTGTGTTCAGTAAGAAAAATTACTTATTTGTTTTTACAACAATATAAATTCTTCATAATTATTGTTAGCTTTTTAGTCAAAAGTAGAACAGATTTCATTAATTTTTCTTTGTTTAATTTAGCAAAAAATTAAAATTTTACTTTCACCAAAATTTTTTATTTAATATTTTGATAGTTTTCATTCGATTCTACGAAACTGATAAAATAATATGCAAGCATATAATCGTTGTAATTTAAATCCAATCTACACACAGTCATCAACACGGTAGTATTGTTGACTGTGTGTAGATATGTATATTGTTGTAAACATTATTGCAAGTATTGTTTCATACATACTGCTTTTTACACTTATAAAATCTCAATTTTTAAGAATAATATGACTGTTTGTTTTTAAATTCTTAATTTGTTTAAATCATACTTTTGTGTGCAGTAGTAGAATTTTTTCTTAGAGCAATAAGTTGTTTTCTAATTTAAGGAGAGACAATTACGAGAAGAGGCACAGAATGCTGCGATACGCTTCGAACGTGCGAATTCGATGCATGCAGTTGCAAAGCAACAAGTGAAACTGACTCAGGACAGTTTAAATCGACAAAAGTCTATCGAACCAGAATGTTTAGAGGTTAATTCATATTGCTTTGCGTTATTTTGAAGTTACAAATTTATGTGTCTACTTTAAAATCTATCATTAAAATTATGTGAGATTTTGTGGGAAAAATATATATTATTTGAATAGACTACGCTATTTTGGAAACATGGAATGAGCCAGAAATATTTAACCAGTAATTCAGACTACTTAATAGGTATTAAACCATCATATTCTGCGGGTAAATGAAGCGGAAATCGAACGCTTAGAAGCGGAGGAACTGCATCGTTCAATATCGTTACTAATGTCTCAGTTATCAAAAGAAATTGCCATCATGGAAGAAGCAAATACTCGTGCTATTAAAAAAAGCCGACATTATTTTGAACAGCGCATCGAATTTACCAAAATTTTGGAGCACCAGAAAAGTCTTATCTTAAAACTTGAATCTGAGGTTTACTTCAAAGCTTTCTCTAGATTTTTGTCGTTAAAATTATCATAAAAAGCTAAAATATGTATAAATATTTAACTTATTCAGTTATTTCATACATGAATGTTTTTAAGGTACGGCAAAAGAAATATGATTATACTTGTTCGTTAAGAAATTTGGAACAAATATCGGATGCTATACATGAAGAGCGAAGTGTATGTTCTTTATCTTGATAAATATAGAAATTGACTCTTAGCATGTTAATCTCGTCATGAATTCACAATCAGTCGTATTGCTGTTGAAGACTAGCTTATAATATACGGAGGAAATTTAGAATTTGAAGTGTTTAGAGTAAAGCCATACTAATTTTTTTTCACTGAACTAAATCTATAAATTTTAGTAGCATATAATTTTCCCCTGTTCAAGGTATTATTTTTATACATTATTCACATCAGCTTCAACAACTCTTGTTTTTTTAACTTATAACATACGGAAATTGTTGGAAATTAATCATTTTTATTCTCAAAAATCTATTCCGTTGCTTTAATTTTTTAGTTATCAAGTATAAAGCGTGAACCCGGCGTTGGCTGTGAATCGCCAGACTTGCCAATTTGTGAGGTAGCATATGGTAGAAAGGAAGATTCACAGCATCAAATTGGGAAGCAGGATCAACGGCATGAAGCTAATATGGCAAACAATATATCATTGGAAGGAATTAAGGTTGCTTTTGAACAGTTTATACTGTTGTAGAAAGTTGAGATGTCTGCGGTTCTTTTAAGTAAAAAAAAAAATTATTAAGTGTACTCAAGTGAAATATATAATTTTCTAGAACGAAATGCATTGTTGAGTTTGATCATGGCAAGTAAAAAAGTCATCTTTACAACTTATTGTTATATTGAATTGAAAAAGTTGCAATAAGTATTTTTTAAGCTTAATTTAATTTATTTTTAGTTCACTTTTGATTGTGATAAAACAATTAATCCTGCTCTTTTTGATGATCATCTGGAAGCAACTGATTTAACGGCAATAAAAAGTGGAAATCTCGGTTCTGGTGTGATATTACTTGCTCAGCAATTGATGCAGAATAAGCGGAAACAGAATGTTGAAAGTGTTGCGTAAGTTTTATTTATCTGTTTTTATAAATAATATCATGTATTCAATCTTTTCGCATTAGAGTAGCATTTTTTCATTTAAAAGTTTTTTCTTTTAAGTTGTAAATAAAGGATAAAGATTGTAGAGACATCAGTAAATGTTTAGGCTGTCAGCAGATCTTGCGGACTTCAGATATCGAACAGAATTGCCCGAAGGAGTCACTAAAACTTCATCGTTTACATTACTTGATAGTTGTGACAGCGACAGCTCTGTAGAAAATAAAAATGCAGAAGTGATAATGAGCACTGATGATTTGTCGGGCATGCTTCGAAGTCATTCTCAAATTATTGAAGTGAGTTACGCTGAAACGCACATCCGTGAAAAGTAGAACCAGTTTTTGTTTGTAACTTTTTTAGAAGATCAAGTATTTCTTTTATTTTTTAAGTTTCGTCACCAATAATTTTTTTTAAAATATCAAAAATTGCCCTCTTTATCATTAACAGAGAATATTTTATTCAATAAAATCAGATTTTGATTAAAGGAATGTGAGTTTTAGAAATTTTCGAAAACCATAAACATTATTATATAAGCTTGAATATTTTCCATATCATTCATTCGATTGCAGTGAATCGTATTTATGAGTCTTGTTTTTTATACTTTTTTGCAGTGCCATATTGTTCTTTATTAGGATGTCTTTTATCAGTACTATTCAATAAAAAAGAATATGTAATATACACTTTGTTAATATAATTATTATCCTTTTTAGGAGATCAGTGAGTGTGCGCAGCGTACCAAAAATATTCTACACAGTGATTTCAATAGTATTCATCAGGATCAGAAGGATGATTCAGAACAAGATAGTGGTCATGGCTCGTCAAGTTGATGCTAATTCTTTTGTTCATCGAATTGGTGTTTCATATTAGGAATCTTCTTTAATTATTGCTTACAATCATCTAATTCTCACCCATAACATTTACCAACGTTATTAAAATATCGTAGGACATTATGAATCATGTTGTTGAAAAACTGTAACGAAGTTTCAAGTTTCATTGTCTTGCATTTCATGTATTCTGGTTATATTTACCTTACTAATAGATTTATGTGACCTCAGAGGTGTGATTTTATTGCTGTTGTACGTGATGCTGTTGTTAAGAATTAGTACAAATTTTATCTACTTAAATTTGTTTGCGCTTCATTTGCTTTCGTACTAGCTACTTATATTAGAAAAAATGTGATAACGAATGTATTATTATATGAATAGATCAGGTTATTATTATCACCCAATAATGTAGAATATAGATACTTCATGACTGGTGAAGATCTTGAAAAGATTTAATCATTTTTAGGTATTTGAGTAATTCGCATGTTCAGAACACATAATTGTATGAAAGTTTTGATTTAAGGATTTCTCCCCTTCTAGCTGTAATTGAGTAATTGAATCCTATAAATTATATGTTTTCGATTGCTGTTGCTGTGGTATTTCAATTTCGAACTATAGCGTTTAATTGTTTTGGTACATGTGTACGATGGATCTTTCATGTTGATGCATAATATTCGTTTGTTTTCGTAGATAGTTGATTTGAAGACATATAATTTAAATATTGCCTATTTGCAAAAAAATTGAGTACTTATAAAGTATTGTATCTTTCTTGCGGATCAGATCATTTTATTATCTAGCGTTTTCTTCCTAGAAAAGAATTAAAAAGTAGTTTAGATAGTTTTTAGTGCGTATCACACTCGTTTTAAATTTATTGATGCCAAGCTATTATAATTATCACAGCAATGTGATTATTTCTTCTGAGTATAGGATTGCTCCACTGTATTTTGATATTGCTATTGAGGATTTCTGTAGTTTGCTTTTTCAAATAAAGTACTTATTATAGTATGCTTAGGGTGAATTTTTCATTATCTAATTAGGTCATGACTTGCATTTTTAAATTTCCTTTCCGATTAGTTAATCAGAATTAACGAAAGTAATTATCTACATTTACGCATATTGTACTTGTACAATTTTTGTACTTGCTTTGATATAATGTGATATAGTCCAAAGTGCTTTATATATGTTTGCTAGCTTTGCCCATTTAAGTGATATTTTTTGACGTGATAAAAATTAATATAATGTTTTCGTTTATTATTCAGAAACGTCAACTCAGCAGCTAAGCCATGTTAACTTCAAATTCATAGATCTAAGTTTTGTATTTTTCTAAAGGATGTCAATAAATAAACTTGCAGAGGTTGAGAGAAATTTGCATATCAAAGGGTTACGTTCGACACATTTGTGATTAGCATGCGGAAAGAATATCTCATTATGCCTAATACCCGAAAAATTACGAACCATTTTTAGCGCTACCAAAGTATCTCCAAGTTTTGTAAAGCAGCATATTTTAGAGTGATGTATCAATAAGCAACGGGCTTACACTTAACTAAGTCTAAAATGGCGTCGTTTCTAAATGGAAGTAGAAGGATATCACTTGTAGTTGAAAACTGTATAGAAATTACTAGACGTGGCATTGCAAGAATACCTCATTGGGAATACCATATCAGGTATGATGCAAAGCTTGCGCGAATTTAATTTGTTTTTTACTTAGAATTTCTAAACTTTTAGAATGCAAATCAATCGAATTTGTTGCTACCAAAAAGAAATTACTGATCTTAATTGTGTTCATCATCAAAATTATTTTCCTTATAATTAGAGAAGGTTATCAAGGATTCTTTGTTTACGATTATTTTCATTTTAGGTTTGATCCAAAAGAAGGACGCAAAAGACCTTGTCAAGATGTGCTAGATCGTTTCAAACGTCTTAATAATGGCATGTGGATACGTGCTCAAATGGGAAGGAATGTGAAACGCTACAAAAAAGACGAAACATTCTTGAAGGTTTTTTGAATACAAGTACTTGTATTTTTGAATTAGTAATGGATGAATTCCGAATATTACAGTTTTACTAAAAATATACGTATGAAATTATCTGAAAAGTTAGATCTTTCATTTTCAGAGTATTTGAAGAAGCTGTAATATTCATTCGGAGGTATTTAGTTTTGTAGGTAGTTTGAAAGTAATGCAACTGTATAATTGTGCTTGAAGAATTAATCAGTTTTCTAACTAGTGTAGTTTCATTGAATTGATCATACTGTTATGATCATATATATTAAAATTGACCTTATAATCTGTTGAAGAAAGAATCTAGCTCATGATTGAATTACAAAAGCTGGATAACTGGATACGTCTAATTTGTTTTAAAGAAAGAATTCAGTATTTATTAGTTAAATGCTAAATCAAGAAATAGTGCTTGAGCAATGTCGATAAATCTTTGAAAATTGTAGATGAGTTACTATTATGAAACTTGTACAAAAGAAGAGTGTTGGATGTTAGATCGAATGATGACACCATTTTGGTTACGTCCAAAATACTATGTTGATGATCCATATGAGGTTCTTTTTTTTTTTTCAAGCTTTTTTTGAATGACTTTGAAGACATCAATCTGTTAAAAATTAATTCATGAAACAAAGCTATTCGTGTTTGAACTGTACTTTGTAGAAGTGACCCTGTGATTTTGTCACTTGGAGT
>UYYF01004502.1:11819-66371 GCA_900618365.1 Thelazia callipaeda
TTTCTTCGTTTAAATGGTTTGGGGTTAAAAGCTGGTCCTTGCGCATTTGTGATCATGTTAGTAAGAGAGCCTCTCCTTTTGGCGTTGTAATTTGCTCTAAATATAAAAAGGCTGTGGAAGTGCTTAAGTATGTCTTTTAGAAAAGGTTTGATTTGGGATTAAGGTCCAAAGTGTTATTCTTTGAGATTATAAATTTGAAGTTTAACATACTCTCCGACTATTTTTCTGATTTCGGTTGTAACTGCGTGCATGGTTGGTCGTCTAGCGCAATCTGCATTCCAGGCTTGTCTGCATAGTTCTTGAAGTTTGGGAGGTAGTAAAGGAGGTACTTGCATCCTACTGCCCCTAAGAACCTGAAGAATACGTTTGATTTTTTACCATAATAATTTATGGATTTTCACAAGCAAATATATTTTCGTGCCTCAATTTACATTAGTATATGAAGACAAGTTTATTCTTTGCCTTTGCATAAAAAGTTATGATTTCTTGTTAAGTTAAGCAATACCTCTGTCTTGACCCGTGCTTGATCCCATCCGGTGTAGGGCTTAGCACCATTGTATACAATCTCCCATACCATGATGAAAAAGGCCCAGACATCGGAGCAGAACATATATGTTAAGGTACGAAATACCTGCATTTTAGTGAAATTTGTGATATGATTGCAATAGAAATATTCTTTTAATTATTTCACTTTTAATTAAAAGTTATAATGAACCTTAAATTAGTTATTAACATGAACTACGATTTAGTTTTATATGAATATTGGTGGAGATCATGGTCTTGATATTTGGTGTAATACCTCAGGAGCAAGCCAGCGAACTGGTGCTTTATCTGTAGGCTGCATCTTGTATTGAGGTCCATTAACAGACATGCCAAAATCGCTCAACTTCACTACCTCTCCGTTGTAAAGGCAGTTACGTGCTGCCAAATCTCTTGAAATTATCTAATGTTATCATTTTAATCAGATCCTTCAATGCCATAAAGTAACCATAATACCGCGGTGTTTTCTTGCTCTTCTCGAGAAAGAATTGCATAATTTTGATTAATCTATACTTCTTAATTACTGGTCTTTCCATTAAAGAATTTTACCTCATTCATCTTATTATTCCCCTAATAAGGATATTATTAATCAAAATGAACTAACTATACTCAACTCAACTGATGGCATTACTTTTACTGATTTAGTACAAATCGAAAAAAAACTTTCAAGTATTCATTTATTAATATCCTTTAAATTATTAATATTCATTTATTAAATATTCTTTGAATTATTAGAAAATTTTTCAAGAAAAATTCAACTTCGAAACAGTATTTTTTTAAAGTACTTAATCAATTTTAAAAATTATTGATAAACTTTTTTGTGTGTTGAGTATTTGATAGTGTTAGGTAAATTCTTCAAAATTTTCTATTTTGAGTATTTGATAAGCTTTTAGAATGCTGCAGATCGTACAGTAATTACTTATGAGATAAAATATCTAGCAAGTATTAAAATCTGTCACTGTAAAAGTTTAGCCTATGAAAAGCCTTTAAATTAAATCCACCACGTTTTTTTTCTTGTATTTCTGAACTAATAAAAGTGGAATTTTTTGTTATTAAAGTAAATTGCATACCTATGCATGATATTGAGACTATGCAAATAAGTTAGGCCTTCTGCTCCATCGCTAATCATTAACATTTTTGTTGGCATTTGTAGTGTACTACCTTTTTTTTGTAAATATGAATCTAATGAACCTTCCTGAAATTGTAATCTTTGTATACTATTTTAAAGTTTTTAGTAATTTTGGGACATTAATTATACTGTACGATTGAATATACTTTTATAAGCGATTTTGATTTGAATTATAATAGGTAATTGCTTACTTGGTATAAGTCTTACCTTGACGAATTCCATAACAATCATCAAAGGTTCTTGCTTATTTGCGACCCCATAAAATCGCACAATATTTTCATGTCTTAAATTTCGCAGCATCCGAACTTCACTCATTGCTTCTGATACTTTTTCTTTAGTCATTGAATCGCATTTTAACTTCAATGATAGAACTAATTTTTAAGAAAGAAAGTAATAATCATCCATTTATATGAGACACATTTATTTGACTATAAGTAAGTAAGTCGCAAACATTTAGATTTAATAATTGATAAAACTTAAAACTATACCAGACAAATTACATTTATAACAAAATATGATTTCAGAGAAAATTTTTTAAATTATTTGATTACAAATCCATAAAAAGTAGTCGATTTTTGAAGGTTATTATCGTGAAATCAGTACTTGCTGTAATTAATTTTTAACAGAATTAGTACTTCAATAGTTTTACTTTTTTTTCTGGTCGTAATTTTTGCAATTTTCTATCTTATAAAAATACAGTTAAAAACTTAGGTTACTTTGGTGCTACTTACTACTTTAACAGCGGCATAAACGCAGAATCGCGGAGTAAGCGCAAGTTTGGCACAAATCACTTCACCAAATGCTCCTTCTCCGAGCTTCTGAAGAAGTTGTAACTGGTTGTGCTTCACTTCCCATGGCTGAATGCAAGCATCATGAATTTATAATTATTAAAAGTGCTTTCAGAATATCAATGCAATTAAGGTAAAGTGAAATACTACAGAAATTCTAGAAAACCTTCATTGAATAAACCATATTAATAATTGTATAGTACAAAACATAAATATCAAATTTACTGGAAAAAGTGGTTTCAAAAATGTAACATACTTGTGAAACTACTGGATTCTTGAGTAAAACGTGTTCCCCTTGAACTTTGAACGTATTTTGTGCATAAAAATTGACTAATTCCGTAATGGAGGCAAATGTTCGATTCGGATTAATCCCATACCTATTTTTTGTTTTGTCGTAAAATAATATTATGTGATGCTTGCCGCGCCATGCCACTGTTAGGCATAACTGAAAATGATAATAGTATGCAAAAATATTTAATTAGCATATTTAATTTCCATAGAAGTGTCCTAATAAATACTAATTAACTAATTAGTAAACTGCTTTAGATAATTACCTTGCGGTCTTGACCAGATGTAATTTCTGTAGTTCGCAGAAGGAAATCGCCATCCAAAACACAAAGCATATTAGCATCCTCCCGAGGTAGAAATCTATCAATAAAACATAAATAATTATTAATCCCTATAATTATTAGATGCAATATGTTTCCATGAGAAAATAAATATAGAATAAAGAATTTTAAATGATTAACCCGTGAAAGTAGTCATCTTCTTCATCGCCAGTAAACGAGGAAGAAAGAGCGTTTGAAGGTGCGGTAGGTTTAGCAGAACTCGATGAAAGTGAAACTTTTTTGGTTTCTGTTACTTTTGATGCAGGAAGTGCAGCTGTTGGTACCGGAGATGAAGGCACCGATTTCGATGATTCCAATTTTGGTGTTGGTTGACGTGAATGACCAGTACGTGAAGATTCTTGTACTTTGGTTTTTGTTGCCTTTGGTGATGGACATTTATCAGATTTTTCCTTCGATAAACTTTTTTCAGATTGTTCTTTTGTTGAAGTTTTATTTGATTTTTGTGATGTCGATTTATCAGTGCTACTTTTTGATTTTTGTCCAGTGCTTTGATTCATTATTTGCAGGGGCATCAACTTATCCGGTTCACCTTTAGATGATTTTCGTTGTGATGATTTTTCTGAATTATCTGTTCCACTAATATTTGCTACTTCTTCTACTTGACCTTTTGGTTGTATCGGTGGAACTTCGTTTATTGATTGTTGGCCCAATTTATTTACCGCTTCCATTCGTAGTTTGGGCTCTTCATCAACTTCCGCGGATTTCTCACTCTCATCTACTTCTAACTTATCTTCCTGATTAGCACATAAACATTTTAAAGATTAAAACTACTCATATTCTGTACAAGATTTTACGTTCAGAAATCGTTTAATGGTAAAAAAATTAACATTTTACTTGAAATAAATTGCGTAAAAGTATCTTTTAAAATTATGATTATTCATGGAATATTAAAGGACTTTTCCTAGTGATTAATTTTGATCTGTTGATCTTGTAATACAAATTATACGTTGTTCTTGGATGTGAAGCTGATCTGAGTATCTTCAGTTGATTTCGATGTTGCCTTCCCTGTTATAGCGCTTTCCTGAAAGTACCTCTTTTTTTCTACTTAATATTTGAAATTGTATTAATAAATGGATGATATCATGAAGTCTGAACATGGCGTACATCAACGTGATCTTAACGTTGAAGCAACTTAGTTTCTCATTGCTTAAAGTATTACTTGTCCAGTTACCACAATAGAAGATGGAAATATATATATAATGAAATGCCTTGTATGAATCTCTAATTATCAAATCTCTTCTCAACTATCAATCATTCATTTCACATTACAATTCAGAATGATGGCAAGTGGAAAAACTGTGATTAGCTCCATAAAATACTACTTTAGTTAAAGCTAAATGCTTTCATTATTAGCTTTTATAAGCATAATAAAGTTAATAATGGATATAATTATTCATCAAAAGCTTGGAATTTGGATTGCTTGACTCAAAGTCTTTTTATTATTGTTGTATGACTAAATATGAAGTACTTAATGAAGTACTTAATAGCAATTACTTGCAAATGATCGACTTTATATTTATCAAAGTTTTCATCAAAATCCACG
The DNA here is from genome assembly GCA_900618365.1 of Thelazia callipaeda. Taxonomy (NCBI): domain Eukaryota; kingdom Metazoa; phylum Nematoda; class Chromadorea; order Rhabditida; family Thelaziidae; genus Thelazia; species Thelazia callipaeda. The sequence goes on from UYYF01004502.1 coordinate 16,449, forward strand.
TGAAGTATTTTTTTACATATGCATACATGCTTGTAAAAAATACGCAATTGCTGATGTAACGCACGTGTAAATATGCGCAGTTTACTATTTCAAGTTTGCACACGAAAGTATGCGTATGTATACTTGCTAGTAGTATTTGTAGGCTTATGTAATAAATGTATATAATTTACAAATTTAGTTTCTTTAGTCCAAATTATATAAATTTTTAGTGCGTATGTGTTATTTATTTCCAGGTGAATTAAAGATTATGCATTTTGTTATCAGTAATTTTTATCTTCTGATTAGAATGCTGTAGCAATTTGAGAACAGATAATCGCTAGTTTATGGATTACATCAAACTTAAAAAGGGTTAAAGGTTATCATTTAAAATATAATGTGAATGGAGAAAGTAACTCTTAATTGGTTAAATTTTGCATAAAATATTAAGGAAATATGCTGAAGATTCATTTGTATTCCTAAAATGTACCTCTAATTTTGTTCCAGACTTCGCCATTTATTCTAGAATTATTTTTTCTTCGTTTGCAGTATTTTGTGTTGAATCTATAAGATAGCTTGGATTTAATTTCATTTTTGTAAGTAATTTTATCAGAATTTAATTTTATTACAGACAAACTGAGTACTTTTCTGCTTACAATTAAACTTTTTATCTTAACTTAGTACTGATAGCTTTCAAATAATTATTTTTAAACATTCCATGCGTATAGCCATCTATCCCGCCACAGTTCTTACTGTACAGAAAGCTTGGATTGCCCAACAGTACAGTACAGGAAACGAACCGAAAGCTTAAGGAGCTCACAACCAGTCACGCCAATACCGAAAGCAAAAATAGTAAAACATGCATTTTTCTTCAGTATTTATAATAATAATTTCATGCTTTATGAATATTTGCAGAATTACCATTATGATAACTTCTTGTAATGCTACAAAAATGTCCACAAAATTAGCCGACATTTTAATTTATTCATAATTTTTACTACATTTTATATTATAATTTCAAGTTTTCATTTAAATTAGTAATAAATTATTCATATATTAATTGAAAACTATCATTACTCAAAGGAGATTACTGCAAAATACATTTCAGGAAAACATATTTCTGATTTCAATAAAGTTTTGACCAGTGCATATCGTAGACTGATTGGTTTATGATAACTTCACCGCATACTAATTACTTTTACCTAATTAGCACAGCTATCATGTAATATGAGTAAATGAGTTATCGAATTGGATTATTTATTAGTGTGGGCTATGTTTGAGATATTAAATTGCATAATGTTAGTATGCTACATTTTGTTAGAGGTTTATCATTTTGATAAAAACAAACATAGAGGTGGTGAACGTGAGAGAGACAAACACAGAGGTGGTGAACGTGGTCGGGAGTTACGTGTATGTGAGGTTGTTGCATTTTAGGGTGTTGGTCTCTAGTATTATAGTGAGTCGTTCTCTAAGATTTCAAGTTATCCGTGGTTTCGGTGAACGATGCAGAGTACGGAAAACGTTGACCCTCTGTTCGAAATACGCAATAATTTTTTACTTGGGGCATATCAGGCGTGCATAAACGAAGCACAAGTAAGTTCTGTTATTTATTTTTGTACTTATTTGTTTTGCAGTCATGTTATTTCAGGTAAACTTGAAAAAGGTAGTCACAACAATTTGCTTTCTTCGACTTTTACGATCATGTTTTTCCGTAGTTTATTCTGTAAAATGGTTCTAGCTCGATCTTGTCATCTTGTTAGTGTCTTATAATAAGACAGTAGTTGGAAGAAAAATTGTTAATATGATGCTTACTAAAATATTAATTAAAATCGATGATATAAAGTTTTTGTTTGTCTTTATTAAATTTGCAGCCAGTGAAGTTCTTAGTTTCAAGTAACTGAGAAGTTACAAGCACAGTTAGCAAAGTAATTTTATCGACTGTACAACAGCATTTGACACAAATTTACTTCCTTTTATAGAGCTTACAAGTGAAAGATGAGAATCATAAACTGCTAAAAGATGTCTACATGTATCGAGCTTATATTGGGCAAAATAAACTTCAGCTAGTATTAAGTGAGATTGATAAAACTTCTCAATCACCTCCGCTCAGAGCGATTCGTCATTATGCTAACTATTTAGCGAATCCATCTAGAAGGTAATTTCTGAAACATCTTACCAGTCCTCTCGATAATTCTTAAAATATTGATGGCAAACTTGCCAAAGAGCTGTCAAGTGAATAAACACCATTCATTGTGTATATTGTGTCTTATTTCGCGCTCTGTAAATTGTATGAGACAGTGTTTGAAACTTAGCTTCCTGATTTCTTTTCCAAATTTTCAGTTATTGGAGAAGTGGGAGACTATGAATTATAAGTTTCTAGAGAGTTTTTTCTCTAAGGGCACTAAAACAGTTTTATAATTTGTTTTTCTTCAGTTTGGCGATTGAAGTTTTTACTCTTATTTCGTCTTGTGTTTGTAACTATCGCGGAGTTGAACTGTGGTACATTGATGTTATCTGCGAATGTTTGGTCTCAAACACTTAACAACTTCAATCAGTAGCTTCACTGTCCATAGAACTCCACTTTAATATCCAAGTTTTATAGTACTCTAAGATCTTTCGAATTGATTAAGCTCGAAATCATTTTAACTAAAATTACTAATGTATTTGACATCATTTTTGATTGGCATTTATTTGCAGATCATCAATATTAAAGGAGTTTGAGACCGAGCTTGATGAAGAACGATATCATGATGATATAGTTTCTCTGATGGCAGCTGAAATGTATATCCATGAGAATGTAATTTTTTTTTGAATTACTGTATTTAGTTATCAGTGCTTTAATATTGTCTCATATATTTTATACATAATTACTTTGTAGCTAGTCAAGATTTTAATGTCTAATCTTTTTGTTCGGAAAGTAGTTACTGCTTCATTGGAAATAGTTACTACATAATGCAGAAATTTAGATAGTCTTAAAATTTTTTCACTTATTTATATGTCCTTATGAAATTTATTTCAATATCTTCGGCATACAAAGTTTAGCGAGCTTTGTTTATTGCCTTACTATAGAAATTCCAGTTGTTTCTATAAAAAGTTATTATTGTTTAAGAAACGAATAAATATTAGTGGTAGGACAGTTGAAAAATGTTTATCATTCATAAAATTTCAGAATATTGAAAAAGCATTGCGACTGTTGCATCCCTGTGAATCTTTGGAAACTCGTTCTTTAGTTGTTGTATGTTTGTTGAAAATAGATCGTGTTGACTTGGCAGCAAAAGAAGTGAAAAAAATGCAGGCAAAGGATGAAGATGCGACTATAACGCAACTTGCTCTTTCTTGGGTCAATATGGCACTGGTTTGTTTTGACTTTCATTTTTCTGTTATCAAATTAGTCTTTTTTGGCCATTTTATTTTTCATTGTCTTTCTTTCAGGGAAAAGATAAATTGAAGGATGTGTATTATACATATCAAGAGATGATCGACAAATACGGTTCAACCCCATTGCTTTTAGTCGCTCAGTCGTCGTGTTTAATTCTGCAGCACAAATTTGAAGAAGCGGAAAAATTACTTTTAGTTAGTTTAGCCGCATTTTTGATTTCACTTTTCGGTTTTCCATTTCACAAAGTTGTAACAGTACATTCAGCACTGTGTTTACTTTTGTTTACTTCTTTTCAAGTAACGCCAATTTGCTTTTCAATAATCAGTTTAGCGCAGTGTGGCAATAAATTGTTTTTCTAAGTCTATTTCTTTTATGAGCGTTAAAGCTTCCCATTTGTTTCCAGGGAGCGCTGCAGAGAGATGCCAATTATCCAGAAGCTATTGTAAATCTAATTGTTGTCAGTCAACATCTAGGAAGAGCCCTTGAAGTATGTAATATTCAGTTAGAATCAGATATAGTGATAATTTGAAGTTTCAATTAAACTTTGCTAATAAGTTTCGTATTTTAAGGTTACTAATCGCTACATCAACCAGTTAAAAGAAGGCTCTCCAGATTACAAGTGGATTGTAGATTATATTGCTCAGGAAAACACATTTGATCGAGTTGCATCGGAACAGCATCTTGAAGCTTAGTTTCTCCAGACTTTGAACTTTAATCGCGATTTTTCAGTTATTCATGTAATATATTGGCGACTTTTATATGATCAAGAAATATGTGCTTTCTTGTTTATTATATTGAATACTGAAAAAAATTACAATGAAAATTTACTCGGTAAAAACAGTCACTTTTAGCTACAGCATGAGAATTTTAAAATTTAAGATGTGCGATAAGACTATAGAACAGTTGTTACACTTATCAAGATCAGGAAGTTAAAAAAACTGAAATTGGTCGCTTCATTTGATAATTTTCTCTTTATTCCTAACTTAGTGCATTTTGTCAATAACGAGAAGTACAACTGACAACTCAGTTTTCTGGGTTTTGGTTAAACTTTTGAGGAAAAAAATGAAGAGAGAATCCTTACTGTTTTTTATCGTTCTGTCTTTCTCTGTGTACTTCTTGGCACTAGTACTTCTTTCTATAGGTGTTTTTTTTTTCCGAGATCATTCCCTTCATGCTAATACTTCGTTTCTCTCGATATTGTATATTGTAGTCATCACCATCCTTGGAATTTCAGGGTATGAAATCACGAACTGGGTTTCTAAGAGAATCTAATCCTTTTCTCCAGGCTATGTAGATGCCAATATTGTTCTGTATTACCTTAATGTTATGCGCTTTCCCAACTGTTTCAATTTTCTACGATGTTCTAAATCTAAAATAACTTTACCAATTCTGGTCAAGTGCAATACTGAATTTCCAAGAAATCTCACCAGTTCTTTCACACAACATTAATTTTTAGTGTTAGAGAATCCCTTTACGCAAAAAAACAGCTGAATTACATAGCCATGTCGGCTTATTTGGGTGTGTTTTAACGCTGGAAAGTTCTTCATAATATAGCATAATCATTCTCATTGAAGTAGTCGTAACCAGGAGAAGATATATGTATGGCATAAATCGGATTAAAGCTTGCGTCAAATTTGCCACAAGGACCTCAGTACTCAAGTTATAGTTCTCTTCTTCACGTAGTTTAACAATCTCAATATCCTCGCAGCACACTGAAGCAGTCAATGCTTCAACATACTACTGAATTGAAAAATAAAAAGTAAAGAGTCATGCATTAGTTATGGTCTTACCAAAAGCGATACTCAGAATAGACTTATATGGTCTTAAGATGCATTTCTCATTATTATACGAAACGACACAAAAATATTAAAGGCATTTAGGCACGTAGTTCCATCAACCTTAAAAACATTGGAGTGACTTTTTTGTAGGAAACGAATTCAATAACAAAGTTTAAAAAAAATAGAAGCATGACTTGGCAAGAAATGGACGCACGCCTTAGACAAATAAGAGGAAATGAGTACGGAAAACCCAGTGTACTCGAGAACTATATTTCTTGCTTGAACATGGAATAGAAATACTGAAGAATTAATGAAGGAAATGGTAGTATTACTGCAAAGCATTAATTAATGAAGCACTTGAGCAAGGTCCCTAATTTTAAAGTAAGTTGTTTGAGTAAAGTTGAAGGAATTTGCAAATTTTATTGCATTAAACAACTTACTGAAGTTATTTGCAATTGAAACGTAAAACAGTGCTGTTAAACTGTAGAGAAAAGCTTTGTTGATAGAATTAAATAGCAAATATAATTCCAAATACTAACAACAACGTCATCAAGTATATGAGTAAACTGGGCAACAGATTGCAAAATTGAGACAAAAGCAATGCAAGTAACTATATAAAAATATTAAGCGTCAGTAAATGAACTCAGTAAAAACTCTAGATAAAAGAATCATTCATTATAAGATTCAATAATTTCGCTTACCATACGGTGAATACAATGAATTTCATTTTAAATGGCAAAAATATAAACGCCCGCAAAGAATTTATTTATGAACCACATTACAAAATAAACAATGAGCCGTCTTTTTTCTGGAAAGTAATGATGCGTGTGCATAAAATAAGCATTCAAACAAAACAGAATTCGGAGTTCACATATTGAGCATTCCAGCTTATGAAATTAGAATGATTTACATAAAATATTATTCGAATGATAGAGAAATAAAGCGAAATAAAACGCAGTAACTTAAAATATATTTCGTGAATAAGCTAAATCCTTGCAACTAACTTTAGAAACTCGGTGATCTGCACAAAATGGTGATGCAATCACAAATGAAAGCTTGAGCATAATCTCCTTAGTTGAAGACCTTCATGCATATACATTTTGTGAGTCACAGATTTTGCTAGTAAGAAATCAATAACAAGAATTACAAAACAAAAACTCTCTTTAAGAAGAAAATAACACAAACAATTATGCTTTACAGTTTTTCATACTTTTCAGATACAATAGAAGGATGAGAACTCGTGTCATTATAGTAATCATAAGCTCAGTCAATTTCAAATTGACAAAAATAATGGCACGAAATGAAATGACAAACTTAATCAGGATACCACCTACACTGTAAGTAAGAAGTAGGAACAAAACCTTCACGTGCTGAGGAAACATGCCTAACTCGAGTCCAACCATCTCCTTCATCTCGTTCCAATAAAATCATCTCCTCGCCTTCTTCCATAGCCATTGTCCCTTCACTACCACCCTCGAAGGCATACAGTGCCATGCAAGTACCTAACGCTGGCATATCACATTCTTCGTATACTTCTGACTTTTCAATTATTGTTGCTGCTAAATTTGTAGGTCATTTGAAAAGATAGAAGTGAAAAAGTACAATCTTAGCACTTTGTCTAAGCTAATAAAGAATACTGGAATTAGAGTATAAAGTAGAAAATACATTTCATGCCTTACTACTGATTCATCAAAAATTCTATAAAAAGCGACACTTTATTTTCAGTCATCGAAACTGCACAAGAAGAGACAGATCCAAATCTTTCAGTCATCCAAAAAAAACAGGTTCACAAAATGAATAAAAATCTTCTAACAGTTACAAATAATGTAAAGAAATTGGACATTACTTTATGTTATGTTAAAATAGAAAGACTGAGCAAGTACTTTTATTAGTGCTCTGAGGAGATGCCACTTTTTGATTAGCACTGATAGCAACTGAACCATCAGATGAAACAGATTCTTCCGAATATGATGAACGATGATTGCTTATTCGAGTATTCGGTGTAGATATTTGACGTGGAGATAATTGAGAAGGTGTGCTAAATCCTGAGTGATTTGGAGGAGGCGGTCTAGCAGGTGGTTCAGATCTGAAAATATAAAACTAGGAGAGGAGTTGTGAATTTTAAGATACTGAAATTAAAAAAAACCATAAAACATCTCATATAAAAGACTTTATTCTGTAGTACATTACCCTGAAAGCACAAGCTTTATTTCAACAATAGGCAGTTTCAAATAGAGCTCAAAAAATATTGCTATTATTTTGTACCATATATTTATCTGTTATATTATTTAAACAATCATTCGAAATACCCAATTTGTCATACTGAGTAAAAAAATTCTTATCATAAAGATTAATAACTAACATCGCGACCGGACTATGAACATACCCGATAACTGATATCGGAATATTTAATTCAGCTTGAGCTTCGGATAACATTATCTGTAATATAAGTCAAAGAACCACATCATTCGAAAATTTAATGGCTGTCATAATATGATACTAACTGAAATTTAAAGGAAAGAAAATTAAAATAATTTATTACTGGAAAAAATATAATGCACTGAAATTAATCACCTTATATTTCGTTAGCTGCTGGTTAAGAACTTCATATTTCTTTGTATATACTGCAATTTCCGAATCAACATCATTGGCATTCCCCAATTTTGGATTGTCCCTATAAAACAGATTGTTTAATTACAACCTAGTCAAGTTATTGCATCAGATCTGTGCCACAGCACAAAATGTTTCATGCTTACTTACTATTTTCAAAAAACAAACGTTACTTAAATAACTTGGTATCTCTCAGTTAATAACATGCCAAATTATGAAGACTAACATTACGCCACTACATATGTTAAATGAATTAAGGATATTTTTTCGATGACAATAATAAAGGGAATCGTGTTACAATCACGCAAATTTTATAATGAATCTAATTAATACTATATAACTAATACCTCATACGAAAAAGTTACACTTATTAAAACCCAATACAAATAGCAAATATATGTGCTGTCAAAAAGGTGAATATGCGATTAAAACTTATCACATACTTATAAACTTGTAACATTTTTGCAGCACCCTCACGACTTTGTTGATTTTTGGCAATCTCCTTTTCAATAGTTTCAATTTCTTGCTGCAATCTGCGACATCTTTGTTGTGGAGGAAATGAGCGAAAATCACTAGTACCATCCTAAATACATCATGAATGTCAAGAAGGTAAAGCAAGCACAATACTTTGGTTAGAAAAAAATTAGTTCCTACAAAAGATACAAATGCTAAGAAAACCTTTCTTGTTTGATTGCTGCTTCGAAAAAGTCCCATACTCGGTTTCCGATTAATTCGAACCATCGACCCGTTTTTTGTTGGTTTTTTTATTGTGTCCATACCACTTGAACCCTCACCATTAACAACTGCTGATGGTGATCCGAAGTCCTCAAATGGAAACGGTTGAGGATGAGCATAACCTGATCTGAAAAGCCGTATAATAATTTGGAAGATATCTTTTGTTGACCTCTATTTCCTGAACTTCATGACATAGATCTATTTTTGAAGCAGAAAATTTTTTTAGAGCTGGACAAATTAAGTCGTTTTTGGAATAAACTTCGAGCAAATATGAAGTACAAACCTTGAAAAAACAAAAAATATCAAAAATGACCACAGACGAAATAATAAAATATTTAATATAAATAAAGAATGATTCAGTTATTCCCGCAAATTATTTCTAAGAATGCTATTCTAACTGGGCCATTTTCTCAACACTGTCACGGCTTCAGTTTAATAAATTAACACATGTTCCAAGATGCATAACAATACACTAAACTTTCGAATAACTCAAACGCAATTGTGGTCATAAGTAATTCTTGAAACTGTAACTGAATTAATACACAAGAACAAACCGATATTGTTCGACAACAATGGCAGTATCATTTACTGGTGAAATTGACAGAGCAGCATTGTTCATATCTTCGTAGCATCGTTGGATTATAGTCATCACTTTAGTTTCTGCTTCAATACTTTGTAACATCAGTAATTTAGTTTCATTTATCCTTTCTTCATCTACAGTCCTTAAGCGCTGCAATTTCACACATTTATTTAGTATTAACATACGTAATGTAGCAGCAAAATAAAATCTACAAAATTAAATGATTCAAAGTTGCAGCCGACTAGAAATGTTATATCTTTTTCATGGAAATTAGATACATAATTAGATACACATATAACTAATATTAAAAATGATTTTTTTTAAAGGCAGAAACTAGATGCCAATTTTCTTGCCATCTATAATTTGGAAATAAAAGATAAAATCAATAATTTGAAATATGAAAAATATCATTATTTTTCTAACTTCCAAAATCTGTGGTAACAAATGGTTATAATGCTGATGCTGCTGTTGATTTGCAGCCTGAAGTGAATGTGCATAATTTTGTTTTGCATCTTCACACATCTGTGTTCTCTGCATCGCATTGTTCTTAGCTTTTTCCAAATCTGCTCGAGATAAATCCATATTTTTTTCCGCTTTATCGTACTTCAAATGAGCTACTTCAGCATCTCTGAACGCTTTGCTACAATAAATTTCTTATCAATGAAACATGGAAACAATATTTTTACATTTGCATTGAATTCAGGCACTGTGATTCTCTAATCATCACTATATCATTTGATTCTCAATCAAAAAACTTGATATGTATTACTTCCTACACTGTTTTACCACATAAATGTAGTATAAAAATTATGTAGAAACTATAATATAAAGAATTTACATCCTTAATACTTCAGAATTCAGTGCTATGAAATTGTGCCATGTTATCAAGTTCATAGCAAATCCATGTCCAAATGAACAATGGGAATTCCGCGAATTGAAATCACAGTGATATGAGCGAAAAATTATGACAATAAAAACAGAAAATATACCAGTAATTCTTTTGAAATTTTATCATGTTATCGATGGAGGCATTCAGAACACCATTAATAATATGCAGCTCATTCAAATGATTTTTACGTGCAGTACGAAGAGCAGCACATTTTGTCAATAAAGCTGGATGAATGTCTTTACGAAAACCTTCCGCAATTATCTGAAACATTACAATTTGTGATACAGCGTAAAACTATAAGACAACAAACACAGTTTATTACGAAATATTCACCTTTAATGCCTGATGCTCATTTAAATGATTCTGATTTTAAGCGAAATATCTTTGTTTTACAGTAAAATGTGGAAAATTTTTAATAATTTAAAACAGAAATGTTTCATAAACATAAACTAACCTCATGTTGTCCGGCAAGACTTTCAATTTCATGTAACATGGAATGGAACGAACTAATAAATGTATAAGTCTTTGCCGCTTCTTCTTCTTCCTTTTTCTTTCCTAAATTCTTTTTGACTAGTGCCCTGCAAGTAAAAAATATCAAAAGTAATTTAAACGTCTTTTTCATAATCAATTAATGAATCTTCAGCTTCGGAAAGCCTCCAACCAATTCTGAATTAAATAAATAATGTGGCTCAAAATACAAGATACCTTAATTTTGATGCATATTCATCTTCAATAGCTGCTCGTTCTTTCAGAAACATACCATACTTCTCTAAATTTTCGATACCTTTCTGTGTATGAGAAGCCAAAATGTCTACTTGATCCTAAAATGCACTGCTTCTAAATGGCTTCATAAACTTAAAAAAACTCTGTTTTAATTTTATCCCTCATTAATCATAGTTTTATGAGATAAGGCTCAAAACTGATTATTTGTTGACCTTGAAGGAAATATATATAAACACTATCTGTACTTTGTTACTCCAATTTTTACAATGAATTTTTTGTACCCATAAATCGGCCCAGTTTGCCGTAGCGGATGTAGTCATTGTCTTGTAGACTGTTGCCCATCAAATGTTACGACACTATAACCATAAAATTCACCAAACCATTTGATAGATAGAAAAGCGAGAAAATTTTCGAAACGTCACCAATGCATATTCGATAAGTATTGCACAATTATAAAGGTCATTGCAGTGCAATAAAGAATTAATGGACGAAATAATTGAACCTTTTCAACAATTTGCAAAAAGTTTCAAACTTTAATGAGAACATTTCAAAACAAGTGAATATCCGAGCTATTTCAACAAATTTGTATTCAAACTTTCGTGTAAATCTATACATTACGAAAATTCGATATGCAGTAAACAATTTTAATTAATTGACTGTTAAATTTATTTTTTAAACAAAATGCAATTATTTTAATGACACAGATAATAAAAAACAAATTCTCGGCCTTTAGAAATACGTTTAGAAGGCTGCATAAGTTCTATCCTTCACACGAAATGAATAAAACATTACACGAAATAAGCAGAGTAATTTGTTCATCTCAGACTACTAATCTAATTAACAATACTTTCATACTGTATCTTCTAGTCCGTCATCCGTCATTCTTTGTACAATTTTTTTAAAATAACGTTTAGTGTAAAGTGCCTATTATTTATGCATACCTTCAATTAATTCATATCACGTGCTCAAAAACAAAAACTTCGTAAAGAAACATTTTAAACAACTCTTACTCATTGCTGGTAAGTATACTACTTACCAAATATAATTTGCCTCACGTAAGAGTAGGTTTCAAAGTGAAAAAAGTAATTATCCCTATATAAAATAAAATTTAAAAAAAATAGAGTCGCTGATCACAATTTTCAATATTCAAATAATCACTTCACGGACAGCAATACTTTTAGATTAAACAATTAGATAAGTCGTTATTTCACACTAATATTATTTAAGGAAGTATAAAAAAAGAATAGAGGATAAGATCGCAGGTAACGTAAGTAAAAACAATGAATTTGACCTCACGTAGTCCGTTACTAAAGAGAAATAAAATACAATAAGAGAATTTTATGGAACAGAAGTTGGTTTGTAATAATGAATGCTAGCAACCAAAATAAACAATACGTCTAGCAGACAACGTGAACACAACGTTTAACTGACTGATTTAGATTGCAAAATTACTGGAAATACTCACGCAGAAACGCTAGTGAAAGAAGAAAGTGAAAGAGAAAAGGGAAAGTGACAAAATCAATAACAAGCGAAAAAGATAAAAAGTGTGGATGCACCATGCAGAGAGGCAGAGAAGGAAAGGAGAATGGCAAGTAGAAATGGATGATTTTCTTGTGAGATAAGCAAGGATGTGAGCTAAGGAGTGCCGTGATGACTCATTCCTCCCTCTCTCTGAATCTCTCGTGACTCATCGAACCCCCTTGTCCTGTTTCTGACAGAGTCTTGGTTTGTACTAGAGACCAAGGCTTGGTCAGTAGCCAAGAATTAGTAGCATAGTCCATAAATACGAGGAGTTAGAGCTGAGGAGAGGAGTGATGCTCGCTCAAATAGAAATATAGCGATAGTTGTAGATGAAAGAGACAGTGGTTGAGTTGGAGAGCTATAAGAGTCAGGCCTCAAAATAAATATGGAAAGTAGCCAAGGCTAGGCAAAAATTGACCAAAACAGTGGTCAGAAAGTAAGTTGGATAAAAATTCTGACTGGTGGCCAGGCCAAATCGATAAAAAAAGTGATATGATGAGTAATGCAGTATTAAGAACACTTCACTTCTGAGACCAGTCAAGCTCTTTGCTCTGCCTAGCTCGCCTAGGACTCTCGATGGACTTGGCCTCTCTTAGCTTTATTTTCTTCGCCTTGGCCTGTTCTGGGCCTATTTTGTGTGGACATATATTATCTAAAATGGCCTCTTTCAACCTTAACTTACTTAGTGTGGACTTTTCTTGACCTGACTGAACTGAAAATGTCTTACTAATACAATAACAAGATGAATCAGTGATTGGTTTGTTTCTGAGAAAAATATCGCTAAAATGGAATGATTCATGCAATCGTTGCCTTGCATACATGAATATTGAACAGCATTTTGTAGAATAACAAAACATATTTTGTTCAAACTGAATTTATCGGTTTTTAGCTTATTAATTGATCTGAAACTTTTTTTCAACTTTAAAAGGTCGAAGGTGAAAGTGGAACAATTCCACTTTCGAGAAAATAATTGTGCACAAATTACCATATATGGCTATGAAAATTATTGATATAAGCCTGAATCGAATTAATTTCCGCCTTCAAATGAGCCAAGAAAAACTAATTAGTCTGTGAAAAAATAATTAGTCTAGCCAAGTAAATAAATTTTTACTCAATTAAATATCCATCCTGGGTCATTTTTATCACAAAAATACAAGCATTTGGCTGTTTTGATTTTTTTTTTTTTTGCTTTTCTGTTAAAAACTTTGCATAATATTACTAGGGAAAATTTTAATATCTCATATCATTAATATTAGCATTTACATGCAATATAATTTAGTAATTTGCTTATGGTCATATGATATTTATTGGATGATAAGTAGATAAAAGTAATTTGCGCAGCTAAAATAGCTAACAAATTAGCATATTATGCAAATTTTGTAGTTAAATATGCAATTTGGATTACAATAAAATAGTGAAGCGAATGTTAACGGTCATTTGCTTTTGTATTTCTTAGCAAAGTTATAACTTATCTATTCTTTTACTCTTTTTTAAAGTAAGCCCATTTAATTTTCATTCATGTATTACTTTTTTCATTTACTTTCTATTTAAGCTCAAAAATATCATTTTATTCGTCATACTATTTAGAAAATAAAAGCTAATTTACTGAAAATTTTGAATTAAATTTCTTCTGAAATTATTAATTTCAAATAAAATTGAATTTTCAATTATTAAATTTATTTTGCTAAGTGTATGAAAACCTAAAAGCTGCTTGCAGTCGTGATAAATGTTTACTGAAATTAAAGATTTTGCATCAAGTTGAATTTCATTTCTTGTAAATGTACAACAGTAAGCTTAATTAATTAAAATTCACAACGATTTTGAACATAGTTCCAAATATTTTGTTCCTTTCTGCACTAAATCGTAATAAAATCACAGATAATATCTTTGGTTTTTTTTCAATATTTTGTTTACTAATTCAGAAAAAAAGACAAAATTTGAAAATTACGTAAAATTTATGATAAAATCAGTGATGTTAATTAATTAACTTATGGTAATACAATTTATAAAGAACCTATGTAAATAAGTAATAAGTAATGATTATGAAGGTCATGGGTACTCCAGTTGGTCCTCCGAAAATCAGCCTGGGTGATAAGATAAAGGATCAGTTTCTGGTAAAAAAAAAACTTGGCGAAGGTTCATGTGGCATGGTATATCAAGTATTGAATATAAAGGATTCTAAGGTCAAATTTTTTTTTCCTAAAATTTTCATGCAGAAACACAGATAAACGTTTAGCAGCGTAAATCACGTGTAATACCTGAACAACGTTGTACTGATTTCGCAGTTAATAATGCTTTATTGTAGTGCTATTATTGAATACATAAAAGTTATGTTCAATGAATAAATTACTTCAAAAAATAATAATAACAATTATAAAGTGTTAAGTTTATAATTTTAGAGATCCGCAATGAAAGTAGAACCGTTTATGAAGTCAAAAGATGACGAGATTTTAAAAATGGAAGTATTTGTATTGAAAAAAATGCAACGATCAAAACATGTTTGTCGATTATTAGCTGCTGGCAAAACAGCATCTTATAGGTACTTCTTAATCTTTACTTATGATCACTTAAAATTTTTTAATTATTTAATTAATTTAAATAATATTATTAATCATTTCCAATTTCGTTTGTCATTATTATTGCAAATTTAAGATCAAACATTTTATCTTTATGTTATTTGTAGTGAGAAAATTTGCATACTGTTGTTGTCAACATTCGAATAATCTAACTAATCAGTTTTGAAGTTATTAATTAACAAACTAAGATTTTCCTTATAATCATTCTCTTAAAGAAAACGATTCTTAATAAATTAATTAATTTCGAATGAATTCTAATGTTCATGCTGGATTTTAAGCATTTATAATATATTCATAACGATAATTAAACTTCAGTTTTAATGAATTTCATACATAATTCTTAAATCAACCGCGAAATTAAAAAAAAAAACTTTTAGATACAATTTAATTATTCAGAAGCAGTTACTAAGTCAATACGTATGCAATTAATTTGTATTTTATCAATTAAAATTATAATTAAATTTAATCTTAATCACAAAGCACTTAATTAACTGGCAGTAAATTAATTTTAATGACGAATGCTTTAATAACAATTTTTTAATTTAAACTCATTTATTAATTTAATTATGTAAAATATCGGAAAGTCATAGATTTTTTAGTAGCATATTTTTATAATTTTCAAAATTCAAAGATTGTTTTTGATATTTATGAATAACATGCGATGAAACTGATATACTACTTGATATATGAAACGATGATTAAATTTTTTGTATCCTTTTAAAATTCAAAATTGTACTTAAAAAATGCAAATTGTATAAAATATCAAAAAGCATAAAAATACAAAAAATCATAATTCTACAAAACCATGAAATCATAATGCGAAATCATAAATTGCTTAAAATCATAATTAAAAATCATGATCAAATTGCAATGAAAATTTATAAATCCTTCATAGTTAATTTTCATCTACTAAATTAATTTTTACTTGTAACTTTCAAATTCATTCAGCTTTAACTTCACCATTTGATCACAACAAAATCTTCGCAACAATATCACAAATTTTAAACCATAAAATAAAAATACTATTAATAAATAAATAATACTTAAAAGACATTATTGAAGCGTTTTTAGCATTAGTTAGATTTGCTTTTTACGTGAATAAATTACTGTTTGCATAAATTTTTCACACATTTTATCCTAGAGAATAGGAAAAAAAACGCATTAATTTACGTGTTATGGTAGTTTTTATTAGAATATTCTAATGAAGTATTCAGAATAGCAAAGTAAAAGATTATGTATGGGGTAAATGTGTTCAGAAATTTTGTACACAACACTTAACTACGACCTTCGAAACGAACATTCACTTATCGACTGAACTGATCAACTGCTGATAACCTTGAAAATATTTGTTAGGGCTTTGATGAGATTCAACATCTCACTTGATGTCTAAGTAAGCCCCAATTGATGCAGCTCTAAGTCTCAACTAATCTAACTTTAAGTTTCAATAAATCTAGCCTTATTGATTGACTTATAGACTGACTTTTGAAAACAGTAAGTCTTGATTAGTTCATAAAAACAACAAAACATATTGAACAAACAGTCTTCTTGCTAAAGTCAATACATATAAAACTTAGATGAACATGCGGACAAAACTAGATTTATTGAAGCTTACTTAGAAAAACAGATAATAGACTTATCCAAAATCAAATAGATGATACATTTGGATACAACGTAGATAAATATTTTCGATATTATCAATAATTAATCAGTTCAATCGATAAGTGAAAATAAACTATTATTATTATTATTATTATTATCACTATTATTATTATTATTATTATCATCATTATTATCATTGTTATTACATTATCGCTAACTGGGATTAATACATTCAAGTGTTTAAAAATTGCTGATTTCAGTTTTTTGATAATGTCACTGTTAGGAAAAGAATTATCAGATATCAGAAGGCGATTGCCAGATCGAAAAATGTCAACTGTTAATGTTTTAAAAATTGGAATACAATCCACAGAAGTTATTATAATTAATTTTTTTAATATTAAAA
The DNA here is from genome assembly GCA_900618365.1 of Thelazia callipaeda. Classification (NCBI taxonomy): domain Eukaryota; kingdom Metazoa; phylum Nematoda; class Chromadorea; order Rhabditida; family Thelaziidae; genus Thelazia; species Thelazia callipaeda. Next base: position 33,218 of record UYYF01004502.1, read on the forward strand.
AAAATGAATAAAAAGCATGGATATTTTAATTGATTAAGTTTGTGGATATTAATTATATCAACTAAGATATTAGTCAAGAATATGGATATTATGCAAGAATAAATTAAGGTTATATTTGTTTAGATATTAATTACGATATTGATTAGGATTATATTAAGATATTAATTAATGGATATTATGCAAGAATAAATTAAGGTTATATTAATTAAGATTATGGCTATATTAATTAAGATATTAATTAAGAATAAATTTAAATTTTTTAATAATTTTATTAGTAATATAATTTGAGGCAATTTACGATTTGCACAAAATCGGTTTCGTTCATCGCGATATAAAACCATCAAATTTCGCTATAGGTCGAGAAGATAAAATAAATACAGTTTTTATGTTTGATTTCGGTCTTGCTCGACAGATTATGTTTCCTGACAAAACTGGAAAGTTAAAATTGCGCGAACCAAGAAAGAAGGTTGTAAAGATTCTAAAACTATTATTATTTATATTAATTAAATCATAAAAAATCCATAAATTTTTATTAATAATCAAAGTTAATAGCTTTTGCATAAGCGAAAATTTTTGAGCCGAAAATTGTAATTTTAGTCAAAACTTTCTTAAATTTATAATTCAAAAAATTTGATTTTAATTGTTGCTTCACTCCTAATTATTCATATAATAAAATTCAAAAAATGATTTTATTATTTTATTTCTTCTTTCAATAGTTGAATTTATAGCGATAATTCTGACTGAATTATTTCTGTCTTTTAAAAAATTCTGAAAATTTCAAAAATAACAAAGTTCTAAGTTTGAAATACATTTCAAGATCTGAAGCATTCTTAAACATCTAAACAAAACAATTCATGAAAGGTATTGTGAAAGAAACTTAAGCGTTTATACGTAAATATGAGAGTAAAATTTGTATTTGAAAGTCATAATAATAGTCATCACTTTAACTTACAGTGATTTTCAACTTTCAATATTGCTATACTTGAGCAAATCACTGACAAGTTAAACATTCAGAATCTAAAATTTTTTTACAGAATCTTTTTAAGTTCAATTTTATGCAAAGATTACTATTCAAGCAAAAAAATCATTAAATACTTTAGCAATATTGTGAACTTTATTGAAATTAATCTTAAAATAATAAAAAACAAAGTTAATTATAGGTATCATTCAGAGGAACTGTACGTTACTGCTCTATAAATGTTCATCGCTACAAAGAACAAGGACGACACGATGATTTGTGGAGTGAGAATCTGATATTTTATCGTTAAAAAAATTTATAACGATTTTTAAAAAGCAAAAATTTTTAATATTTCTTTATTTTTAAAAATTTTTTATGCAAAAATTTTTTTATTCAAAAAAAATTGAATGCTATAAACATAACCTTAAATGCTGTCTAATTTTAAAGTTTCTGCTTTAATTTACGAAAAGTTTAAAATTTTACAATATTAGAAAAAATCTTTTTGCCGGCATAATTCATACTCGTAATAAGTACTACTTTATATTAAAATGATTACAATAATTTATATCAAATTCACATAGCTGATATTAAATGCTATTTGAAGCTTTATGTTAATATGATAAGAAAAGCAATTTAGCACAAAAGCATTTTCAAAAATTAAATTAAATTAAATTATAATTCTGAGCAAATAATAATATTTACTTATTATCTCAATCAAAAGTATCAAGTATTCCTTTCTACAAATTGCTGTATAAAATTTGCATATGCAAATTTTGTTTTGTAGGCATGTTTTATATGTTAATTGAATTAATCTCAGCGACGCTGCCTTGGAAAGGTATGGCTCGGAGAGACAGTGGTCATACAAAAGAAACAGTTAACGATCGAATATTACTGTCAGTAAGTTTTAATAATTTGATAAAATATTACATCGTCACTATATTTTAATTGGTAACTAGCTTTTAAAATATTTCAAAAATCTGCATATGCTTATATAATAATTAAAAAATATTGAGGGATGTCCGGATTGCTTTTCCGAAATAAACAATCATTTAAAAAGTCTAACTTATGCTGATGTGCCACATTACGAGATGTTCCGAACAAAATTTATTAAAGAACTCAGCAAATTGAAAGCAAAACCGTAATTTTTGCATGCAATTTTCCAGTACATAATTTGATTGGAATAAAAAATTATGCTTATTTCATTAATTATTTTCATAAAAATGAAATTTTCACTTTTTTTTGCTATAAAATTTTAATTTTCATAAATTACTTACAATGATTTTTAGCATTTATAAGATTTTATAGTTAATACTTTATTCTATGCTAAATATTTTGATATATTTGACAAAATAGTCCAACTAAAAATAATTTTATTGTAAGAAATTATAAATTATGCTAAATCTTAAAGTGTAAAACAAACGCATAAAACTAAAAAGTGATTGATACTGCAAAAAGTATTGATGGCATAAAGGTATGAATAATAAATTATGCAAATTTGTGATCGAAAAATAGGACCGACGCATTTGAGTGGAACGACAGAGGTGCCTTGAAGTCAGATGCAGTTACTCCTCACGACAACGAGAAAGATGTTAAAGCCGAAATCGACAAAGTAATATTGCTATTATTATTATTGCTATTATTATTATGTTTATTATTATTATTATTATTAATGTTATTATTATTATTAATCAGTATTATTATTCATACGTGGAAATATATTCAAAGTTTCAATTTGTTTAGTAGTTTAATTCTTTCAGATTTGATTTTCAAATTATAGAGTATAAACAAATATGAATGAAAAATAATTGTGACATTTTTAGATGGAAGACACGGACACAAATCGCGTTGTTGATGAGTCCGTGGAATCCGCAGCGTCAAGTGGTCAATCAGAAGCAAGCAATTTCGCTCCGGAAAATACGCTAGAAATTTTGGAACAGAAGCAAACAAATAAATAAACAGATAAATAAATAATAAATACTATCTTAATCTCGTTATGGTTATTATTGTTTGATAAAATCAAATTATAAACTGTTCTAGAATAAGCACATTTTATAACTTTTTTTTATCAGAATCAAACACTGATATAAGATAAAAACAACTAAAAGGCACAAGTTAATTAGATTTCTTAAATAAATCAAATTAACTATCTTGTACATTTACTACTTAGCAATAATTTAAAATATTATTTGAAAATTGTAAGACAGTAAAATATTAAATAATACTGTAAGAATAATAGAAAACTGAACTTTACTTTCAGTAACTGCGAAGATTATATTACAAATTATAGTTCATAAGATTTTAAGCAAAAATGTAGATGAAAGTATAAGATAGTATTGGAAATTGAGATTACTCTAATGTTTGTACAAAAAAAATATGCAAAACAATTTAATAACTTGTAAAAAATATGCAAAGTTGTTTGATAACTTGTTGATAAAGGTAAAAATAAATGAGATTAAAAAAAATGATAATCATAGCGATATGTATAATCACATTAAAAGGAAGTACTGTATTTATGAATGAAAAATAGCACATAATTTGCAAATTTTTACGGTTGGTGCAGTTTTTTACGGCATATTTAAACGATAATTTATGCAAAATGTACGCAAACTGTAAAATATGCTTACAGTGTGCATTACTATACTTCATCTAATCTTTACGTTAAAAAAAAGATATGACCAGAGAGTTAGTTAATGTCTAAATGCTTTCAAAAAAATTTATTACTTATAAATTTAATTTTGCACAACATATGAGAATATTTTTTAATGAAAAGCCTCTCTCACATATCTAAACGTATCTGAAGTATAACTGCTTATACAAAACGTGAAAATTCTGCAAGCAGAATTTTGCCCAAAACATTTCTTGACTATATATATCGGTAAAAAAATGTTTGAACTATTATAGTCTTGTTCAAAAAGTGCCACTTTCAGAACATTTTGAGAAAAATACATGCCAGCTGTGTACAACGATTGCAAGTTTTACGAGGAATTGCTCGATATTTAAGAAGACCTAAAATAAATGAATACTAATTGAAGTGAAAGTACTTCCTCTTTATTGCCGTAATTTTTCTTGTTCAATATTTCCTTCCCCTTTCAAAAAAAAACAAACCCCATATTCTGAATAAATACGAGCTAAGTTCATACATAAAATAAGGGACACGCCAATGACGCACATACGCACATTACATTAACGCAACAAGAAGACTGATCATTACCCACACACTTTACAAATGCACCACTAATTTTTTTTATTTCCGACTGATCATACTATCACAACATTACTGCCATGTTCAACATTTTATTCACAAATTGTAGCTACTCAAATTTATCTTCACGTGTGCAAAAAATCGAGACAAAATGAGTATCAAGCATGAACTGAGAAGGTTAGCCAAGAATCAATTCATAAAATTAAAACAATATACCTGACTAATTTTATGAAAGATTGGAAAAACGAGCATTTAACACTCATAGATGCATTCAATTTTCAAACCCATGTTTATAAGGACGTGAGGACAGCAAATGAAAATTTCATTTTCTGATTGGGCAATCATTTATAATACGGAGAACTAGAAATTAAAAAAATATCACAATATATGCCAAAATATAAGTCCACTCCAAATACATTAAAATATAAAAAAAATGCCAAAATATCAATTCACTGCTAACAAAATTTTAAAAACTTGCCTAAATAAAGAATAGTGACATTCATACAACTTGCTAACTACATGAATAATTACACAATCTTTATGAATGAACTTCTGAGAGGGCAAAATTATGAAAAGACACATTTGGTAGCTATAAAATAAAATGATATAATATCACAGACACCAAAAAATATTAAAAGTCAGATTTCCACAAGCGAATTGTTCGATCGTTTTCGAGTGCTGCTGAGGCAATAATATTTTGTGTGGGATGACAGTCAGTGCAAAGTACAACGTCTGAAATCTATGAACTGCATCAGTATTTATTCCAGAAATTTTTGAAAGATAAAGCAGGTACTACATTTATATTTATCAAGAAAAGAAGTACTCAACAATGCAGCCAGTCGAATCTGCATAACAGAGTAAGCTTTTCATGCAACAACCTATTAAACTTAAAACATCTCATAAGTTATAAAACGATTATGGACCTGAATGCCCTTCAAGTGTTTGAACGATTTCTTTAGTTTGTAAATTCCATATATAGACACGATTATCCTCCGAACCACTGACTATCCACTAAACACGAACCATAATTCGAAAGAAGATTGAAGTGATAATTACCAGCAATAAATTTCAAAAAAAAAAGATGAACAAAAATTAATAACTCTTCAGCCTTAGCAAAAAAAGCCAATTTAACTAAAAGCTTTCCATTAATAAAATCGAAAACGCAAAGTAAAACTAATTACCTTACCACCAGTAACAGAAAAATTTGCAAAGATGCAATATTTTTCATTCTTGTGTCCACTGTAGGTTTTCAGACACTTCCCTTTGTTGAAATCCCATAGTTTTAGTGTACTGAAATCCCATTTTATCACATTATATCAAGATCCGAGATCGATTCACTAAACGAATCAAACCACTGAATATTTAATACACTTTGTTTTCAAAGGCCTTTTTTAAAAACGTAGTTGACCAGTACTGATTAAATGAGGTGAAATTGTAACTTAATTTCAATAAAACAAAAACTTTTAGTATAGTAAATAAACCTGTCTAGGGTGGCAGCTAGTATATACTTGCCGTTTGGCGAGAACTTAACAAACGATACAGGAGGATTATCGTCATCTGAAATCCAAAGATCAAGAACTTCAATATGAACAAATATTTGCAATCACTTTTGATTACCAATTCTAAGCCATCATCCAAAAGAATAAAATACGAAACGGGCATGTTTTTGAACAAATCTATTAAAGCAGCTTTTACCAACAAGGGTTTTAACACACTGCCCGTTTGCAGTATCCCAAATTCGAACGAGACCATCATAACTGCTCGAACATATTAGAGTTCCATCCCTGAAGACAATCAATTGATTGCGATAAAGGTTGAAAAATTATATATATGTATATATAACTTCGTAAATAAACAAACAACACCACACGTAGAAGATTAGTCTTCTTTTTTTTTATCACTGATTCCAGCGCTGGATCATGTCTTGTTGCACTCGCTATGCGCTTGTATACTGTGCTGATCTTCGCTGCTTCATCTTCTCGAATACATGGCAGTGATAAAATCAACTCCTCTCGAGTATTTTCTTGAGCGCTATCGACTAGAATATGTGCCACGACATAAGATACACTGATTTCTTTTCATACTTTCGCCTCGGTCTCGATTGCATTCAACATGTTCTGACTAGTGATGCTAATCTCTATCGTTTCCTATTGTGAACCAGGACGTTCTGTCAATTCTCACTTATTCTAATCGATGTTCTTACTCGCGTATCAACTCATCTCCACGTTCTCATTTCAGACTATCTCCTGAACGGAATGACTTCGCATATGTGGGAATGCTTTCAAACCATACTTTTTGCAGAGTCTCAGATAGATGAATTGCAGCATTCCATTGTGCTTCCCAATATAGCTATGATATAGCATTTCCTTACACTGCATTCTCAGACGGCCAACCGTATTAAAAGGCTCTCTACAATGTGGGTGCATACTTTTTAGTGTTCCACACTCTCATCCTGGAGATAATAGTAACATGCTTTATCTCGTCAAGCCAAGAGGATCTGTGCGTCGTATCCACATTGAAGAATCGGCCGCTGAGGCTAACTCATTACTCTACTTCTTTCTTTTTCATCTCCCTACACAAGAGCAATTTCTGGACCGATGAGAGGTTTTAGTGGTTGGAAGTCTAATAAACTGTATCTAGTTTTGACATAAGGTACAATATTCGCTAAGCCCGTGTAATGAGCTCTCTTTTGCTTCAGATTCACCACCCTCTTAATGGATATAAATATGGCACTATGAAGCTGGAGAAGCATAAGCTTACTTCTTTGTTCGACGCTGTCAAGCCCATGTCTTAGCTCATTTCTTGGCAGGTGCTCTCTCTCTAAACATGCAGGTATATACATATATATATACATCGACTATTCGTGTTTATATATATATATATAATCTAATCTAATCTAAATATCACATAGAGGTTATATAAACACGATCATTCGACATACTTTTCTACAGGATTTATTAGTATATAAATGAAAAGTTGAGAAAAGCTGAATTATTACTGCATAAAGAAGGAAAAAAACCTGTTAAAAGAAACTGCAGAAACAGGATCGGAATGAGCAGGAAGGGTTTTGATGCAGGAACCTGTTTTTACATCCCAAACTCGAACACTTTCATCAAATGAACCTGATACAACCAGAGACGACTGAGGGTTAAAATTGCAACAGAAAACATAATTGCTATGACCTTTTAATGTTTTAAGGCATTTGTTCTGCAAAACCATAACATAATCAAAGATTTATGTCTAAGAGACTGCAATGAATACACGATATAAGACCACTGTTCCTTAATTTGTTAGCTTCATAAAATTTTTAAAAATCCAAAATATCTACATACTAATACAAAAAATCTTTATCATTTTCTTACGTACGCATAATCAATATATAACACTTTAATAGATACTGCAAGAAAATAACCTTGATTTCAGTCATTTTTTTTATTATTTGACCAATAAAAGTTGTTATTAGATAAAACATACATTCATAACATCCCATATTTTCAATGTCTTATCATCTGAACATGACGTTATCAGTCTGTGATCAGAAGACCAGCAAATATCTGAGATTCCAAGCTTATGACCAGTAATAGTCTTTTCGATTTTACCATCTTGCGTGTTCCATATTTTTATTGTTTTATCCGCACTTGAGCTAGCAAGCAAAAATCCATCTGCACTGAATTTAACTGAAGAGACAGCTTTCGTGTGACCCGAGAGAATATATTTGACATCGTAATTCGGAATCTATACAATAAAGTGCAAATACATAACGCTATAAAACATACAATAATTATATTTTTGTCTTTATTTTTCCTACACATGAAACATCTTTTACCGAAGATGCAGAATTTGTTGTGCTCGCATAATTAGCACCATTTGGTGCGGTTGTTTTCTGGTTGTCATTTGATGTTGGCAATGTACTGCTTACATTTCCTATATTTGTGTCCATTTTCCACAATAATGTTGTAAAGTTCCTGCGAAGTACATAACATCAATACTACGTCTCAACAATATTACGCTTCTAATTCATCGCAAATTCGCTTGGATATGAAATATTTACTGTAAAGTAATTTCGCTTAAGTAAATATATTACAAAAAAATAGTAGAAACAAAAGCATAGTTTCAATTATGCTCGAATACCCAATATTAAATTTACAGGTACTGTTGACTACTTAAATATGCAAATTTTAACCACCATACATGCAGATGCTAACATAAAGTAATGACTCAGAATTAAATATATCATTTTTCATGGAAAGAATCAATCAAAAATTGATAATAATGTGGAATAGAAAATAATGAGTGTAAGAAATCAATGTCATTTATGTATATTTAATTAATCAAAACTTAATCAAATTAAAGCAATTATTTGATCAAGTTTTGCAGTACGAAAATTTTTAGAACTTTAATTTAAGCATTGATAAGTGATAAACGTTAAAAAATGACGGACTTAAGTGAGTAAAAAGTGTTTTAATTCATTACCGTTTATTACATATTTTCAGAAAAAATTTTCAAAAGAATTTGTTGTTTATTTTTGTTTGAAAATGTAAGCTAGTAATTCTAAATTCATTACTTTACACAGAGAAAACAATAAAGTAAAGAAAAACATAGAATTTGGATTCTTGTCTACGTAATTATGATGTGATAACATCGGAAAACCGTTGAATACCACGGAAAAAAGGTAATATCCAGTTCGGGCTTTTCTGAGCATACACCAAGTATTGTTCTTTAGGTTGTTCTAGAATCTTGGCGAGTTTTGTAAGCAGTAATTCTGAACAGGCAGATTTGCAGCACTAAAAGTTAATACAATATTGTATTAGGTAAGTAGGGCTGTGCTGTTGTCATTATGTGTCGGGTTGGTGCATTAGATCACAAAATATTTGAACATTTATTATTGCTCTTCGGTGATATCTATTACAAATTATTTTATTTTGAAATGTTTTTATTTGTTTATGATAACTTTTTTTAAACAAACTATTTTTTATAGCTTAATTTTGTGTTAATTTTTAAAAATTTTCGAAGTGTTGGTATTTTTACGTGAATGGTTTTCAGAATTTTGAAATTTATCACGAATACAATGACTAAAGAGCAGTATCGTGAATCAGATTTGGCACGTAAAGTGTTAGTTCATTTTTCAGCTATTCAATTTAATTTTGTTCTTAGACTCATTTGTTAATCGACTTTTGTTTTGTAATATTGCCTAATACTTCATTCGGCTTCAGAAGTTATTGCATTGTAGTTTATTTGATTTCAGAAGTCGGGTGCAGTTTACAGCTGGAGATGCTGAGTCAATGAAACAAGCTGCTCATACTCCAGTCTTTAATAGTAAATTGTATGACGAAAACCCTGGTCATTGGATTCCAGTCAAATATGGACCACTCGACCCGCGCTTGGTAAGTATTTATACTTCAGTAAGAAATATTTCTAGTTGTTTTTACGAAGAATGGATTCTCAGATATGAAATCCTAAAAAATTACTGCTTTCAGACACTTTTATCGTTCACATTCCAAATAAAAGCGATATCTGGTTTCTTGCTATTATTCTTCATTTTCAAGTGTATGTAATTTATCAGATGTAACAATATATTTAAGCTTACTTCTTCACTTAATAATTTTTGTGCAGTGATTATGAATTTCCCTTATAATTCCTGTTCATCACAATTCAGCGCTTCAAATTAAAATTTTTTTTTTGATATTGTTTAGCAATTTTAAGTTTTATTTGAGTTTCAAAAAGTTTTCAACAAACTAATAAGTTTCCTTTTTTCAAGCTTTGAGATTTTGGATTTTTACTTTATTTCAGGGTACTTGTCAGAAGCACATAGACTGTCAAACATGTAAGCAAAACTTGGTCGACTGCGTTGGTCATTTTGGTTACATAGATCTTGCAAAGCCTGTTTTTCATGTCGGTTTTTTCCGATTAACAATACAAATGTTGCAGTGTATTTGTAAAGTACGTATTTCGAGTTTACTTTTTAATTTTTTGGAACTGTAATAGTAATGTGATACCAATTTCAGTCATTCATAACGGTAGGTTAATAAGTATATTAAACAAAATTGAAGTAAATTCACTAGGGAAATTTGAAGTTGAAACACTTTCCAGTTTTGTTCTGCAATGCTGATTAATGATGAGCAAAAAAAAGCATTTCTTCGTCAAGTGAACAACCCAAACATGGATTATTTACGACGAAAAGCACTTCATAAGCGTATTGTGGCTGTAAGTAGAAAAATAAACGTTTGTAGTAGATGTGGACGTAAAAATGGTAAGTGTTTCAATCATAACGAATTATTTGCAGAGTTTAAATTTAAAATGTTATTAGTTTTCAGACGTATATTTATAGTATGTGTGACGTAATACAGAAACATTAAATTACTCATATTGTTAAGTAAAATTTATTCAATTCCAAATGATAGAAAAGAACAATAATGCAAAGCATACTGTGAAATAAAAATTTGAAACTTTTCTTCGATGTTCAGTGTTTTAAGAGAAAATTTTGTTTAGGTGTTGTGAAAAAAGCTGTTGGTGCTGTACTGAAAATAGCACATGCTGAGATGATTTCTGCAGAAGATTATTCTAAATATTTTTATGCAGCAGAAGAAGATAAAGAATTGCAACATTTGTTGTCGAAAGCTAAATATACTCTCTTGGATCCTCTCCAAGTGCAGATTATCTTTAGTAAAGTGGAAAAAGAGGTAAATTTGAATCTTACACAATCCATGTCGTGTGAAGGTCAAGGCTGTTTAAGTTTCTGCATTTGCTTTTTGCCATATGAGTTTTTAAAAGCGAACATTGATATATAGAGCACTAAATATTAAAATTTAGAGATGATTGTTCATAATTATTTTCTTTTTTGTATTACAAAATATGCTGTAATAATTCATTTTCTAGGATATTCCACTTTTAATGGTACGTTCAGCCGATGTACCGAAACATCCAACAGATGTCATTTTAACGAGACTCCCAGTTCCTCCATGCTGTATTCGACCATCCGTAGTATCTGAAGTTAGTTATTTCTTATCATTTCAATTCTGTTTTGCGGCATTAACTTCAATTCTGTTTTGCGGCATTAACTTTGCGTCAAACTAAGGAAGATCTTGTACAACTCCTTCAAATGGATCCTTTGAAAATTCAATAAGAGAATCATTTATTTATTGCGAGAAATACAAGTGATAGATTTCTTTGTTTCTTTTATAGGTAAAGTCCGGCACAACTGAGGATGACATTACTATGAAACTCTCTGAAATAATGTTAATCAATGATGTTATAAAAAAACACAAGAACGAGAAGTCACCAGTTAAAACTTTTTCGGAAACTTGGGAACATTTGCAGGTAATAGTAACGTCTTCTTTATATTTTTTTAACGAGGCTGTTATTTTCATATGCTCTCTCAGGTTGCCATTTAAAAATAGGTTTGTAATAGTTTGCAGTCGTGAAACAGGCATTTTAATATTGTTTTTAAGATTTTTGTCTGTTTAATACTGTTTTTACAGGTACAATGTGCTTTGTATATAAATAGTGAACTCAGTGGATTGCCACCTGATATGCAACCTAAACGAGCAACGCGAGGATTCACTCAGCGGTTGAAAGGAAAACAAGGCAGGTTTAGAGGAAATCTTTCTGGAAAACGAGTTGACTTCTCAGGAAGAACGGTAAAGGATCCCTTACTTTTATAGAAAATTTTTTTCTGACTTCTCATCAGGCATTATTATCAATATATAGAGACAGTCATTTTTTCATTAATTCTCAGACTTTTCCGTTTATTGGCTGAGCAACATCACAAGATCATGTTTCGAAAAGGTTCTCTCATTTTCAAGCAACGCGATTGTTCAAATAAATTAAGGGAAATTCAAGTGAATTTGTAAATTTGTATAACCAGTTTTCTAAATTTGTGTTAACCAGTTTTTCAGGTTATATCGCCGGATCCAAATTTAAAAATTGATGAAATTGGAGTACCTGTACATATTGCAAAGATTCTCACATTTCCAGAAATTGTGAATACAACAAATATGGAAAGAATGCATAAATTAATTTTGAATGGAGCTGATACTCATCCTGGAGCTAATCATATTATAGAACGAAATACTGGCAATAAACGATTTTTAAGGTTTGAGTAATGCGACTCATAAATCTTGGATCTAGAAGCTTAACTTGTTTTCACATTAAGTTCACAGTAACCTGTTATTTCCTTTGTTGTAGCATGGGAAGGAAGTGCTTATTTCCTAGTATATCATAAATTTTCAGTTGTCATTATTTAAAATAGCGTATCTTATGATAACAGGTACGGCAACCGTGAAACTATTGCTTCACAGTTAAAAGTAGGAGATACCGTCGAGCGTCATTTGGATGACAACGACATCGTTCTTTTCAACCGACAACCATCTTTACATAAAATTTCAATCATGTCTCATCGTGCGAGAATCGTTCCTGGACGGACATTTAGGTGTACATTTGACATTTCATTTGCTCTGTCTCTCTTTTTTTTTTTTAAATAGTTTCTGTCTTCTCAAATCTAGGATTCGTGTTTTATTATTATCTAGCTTTCTACTTGAAACATCTGTTCAGATAACTTAATAATAATCCGCTTTAATTTCACTTGTACTAATAAACTTGAAAACTTTTGGATTCTCAAATATCCCTTTAAAGAATTCAAGTTTATTGATTTAGATTCAATGAATGCGCATGTACTCCATACAATGCTGATTTTGATGGGGATGAGATGAACTTACATGTTCCACAAACGTATGAGGCACGTGCTGAAGCTTCTTTATTGATGGGTGTTAAGAGCAATCTAGTCACACCAAGGTCAGGAGAGCCACTCATTGCTGCTATACAGGTGCATTTTTTACATATTGCTTTTAATTTTTCAAACTCTTTAATGAAGCTCTTAAGATCTTTAAAAATGATTTTATTTTACATCAGGTTTGTATATCTTCCTTAGGTCTCGCTTGCTATGCACTCGAAATCACAAAAGTCAGGTTCTTGTGGCAAAAGTTTAAATTATAATGCTACTAATAATGTTTAATCGAAATGACTATTAGATGATACAATTCGAGATTTTTTAAAAATGTATGCATGTATATACTCACTTACTACTATAGTTTTTCTTGAAATTTTCAGGACTTCATCACCGGAGGTTATCTCTTAACTCACAAAGACAGTTTTTTTCCCCGTTCAGAAGTGCATCGTTTTGCAGCTGCTATCATAGATGCAGCTGCAAAGAAGCAGAGCAAGATCAGAATACCTCCTCCGGCAGTCTTGAAGCCAGCAGAACTTTGGACCGGGAAACAGGTGAAACTGCCTATTTCATTTATTTCATCTTAAAATGGAAGAACTATATATCACCATATTATTTTAATTTTTTGTGTACAACCACGTTTCATTTATCTCAAATTTATAACATCTAGATAACGTTTTAACGTGATAATTCTTTTCGATATTTGTTCACCGCTACTTTGCAGTTAGTAGAACTCATTATAAGACCAGAAATGGATTCGAAAATCAAGCTAAATCTGACTACAAAGAATAAAAGTTATACCAAGAACGAAGAGTTTTGTGTTAAGGTACGTTTATCTATCACGCTTCTTGAAATATACACATAAATGATTGATCTATGATAATATAATAGATTGCTGATCATATTAATTTGAGCTAAATAACAGTAAAAATGACAAAGTTTGTTGCCGTTTATGACAGTCTAACTTATCGTAATTGAGTTTCAGGATTCCTATGTAATTATTAGAAACAGTGTTTTGATATGTGGAGTACTAGACAAAGCTTTGTTGGGATCAGGCAGTAAAACAAACATATTTTACATACTTTTACGTGATTTTGGTGAAAATGCAGCTATAGATGCAATGTGGCGACTGGCTCGAATAGCACCCGTATTTCTTAGTAATCGGGGATTTTCTATCGGTATCGCTTGGTTTTCTAATTGAAATCATATTAGCTTCCCTAGTGAACTGTTGAGGTTGATATGTTTAGCTTGTAGTTAATTTGTGCATTAGTCATTCATTGATTTAATTTGATTTTTTAAGGAATAGGTGATGTGAGGCCAGGCGATTCTTTATTGAAAGAAAAAGCAGAATTGTTAAGAAGAGGTTATAAAGTCTGTGATGAGTATATTCAAAGTCTAAAAGAAGGGCGATTAAAAGCTCAGCCGGGTTGCACAGAACATGAAACGCTAGAAGCATTGATATTAAAAGAACTTTCTGCTATTCGAGATCATGCTGGTCAAGCTTGTCTGCGAAATTTATCGAGGTTTTTTTTTGTGCTCAATTTTAAAAAAATCAATGGTTTGGAATATCTTCAGTATTTGGTTATTTAAATAAGTAATTTTATTCAGACATAATGCACCGCTTACCATGGCGGTTTGTGGCTCGAAGGGTTCATTCATTAATATTTCACAGATGATCGCATGTGTAGGCCAGCAAGCTATTTCTGGACACAGGCCTCCTGATGGTTTTGAGGTACATGTTCGTTTGTAAACATAATATTGAAGCAGTGAAATCCTTTATTTGTGTTTGAATTATAATCATTTTCAGTAATCGAATAAACTTACGCAAACAATGATTCAAAAGGCTGCTTTTCAGACCCACGAGGGGGATTTATTTTTTCACACTTTTCTTACAAAGAATTTCACCGAAAATTAATGAAATTTAGAACTGAAACATTGCAAGACATTCAGATTTCTATTACAGATTTAGTAATATTCTAAATATTAGTTCTTGGTTTCGAATTTCAAAAAAAATATCTCTTAATTCAAGGATCGTTCTTTGCCACATTTCGAAAGGCGTCAAAAAACACCTGCTGCAAAGGGTTTCGTGGAGAACAGTTTTTATTCGGGTTTAACACCTACAGAATTTTTCTTCCATACAATGGGTGGCCGTGAAGGTCTTGTTGATACTGCAGTAAAAACTGCTGAAACTGGGTATATGCAAAGGCGCTTAGTAAAATGTCTTGAAGTATGTTCATCTTTTATCGGTCCTAGTATTTATGCATACTTTGCACGCATTTTATCAAGTATCTGCAGACAGATCATAACATGAGCATCAGTTTTTTTTCATGATATAATTGCTTTTCCATGGACATTAAAAACCTTTTTAGGATCTCTGTGTGAATTACGATGGTACAGTTCGTTCATCCGTTGGTGATATAGTTGAATTCACATTTGGTGAGGATGGTTTAGATCCCGCATTAATGGAATCAAAGGATGGTGGCGTAGTGGACTTCAAACATGTTCTTGAGCATATTCGAAACACAGTTCCGTATGTTAATTTTTAAAAGCTAGCTAAGAATCTTATAAAAAGGATTTTCATGAGCTTGATTCATTCAAATTGCCATTATTTGTTTTCATCATTTCGATCGCTAAATTCATCTCATTAGTTATGCAAAGAGCTGCTATCAAAAAATATTTATCCTCTGAAAGAATAATTTTGAGCAAAATTGTCAAAATAAAATTCAGGCATGTAATAGAACAGAAAGAATTGGAAACTGAAGAGCTGCAGAATTTGGTAATGGATGCGATCGATTTGAACATTAATAAAAAGAACTTAATGTTCCGAGAACAGCTTCAGTCTTTTATAAATGAGTACATAAAGAAGACAGAAAAATATTACAAGCTTTCGAAAAGATGCACCAAACATGAACGGTAGATGTTTAGGTTAAATGATTTGCGGCATTTAATCTTTTAAAGCGTCTACTGAATTCCCCCTGTTACAGTTAATTGTATGAATGAAACTATATTGTTTATTTCATGTTAGTAAATAGCTTTTAGTTCACCATGATAATAACATAATTGATTAGTCTTTTAGAAATGATACTGGTCAAATTCCGCGTTTCTTTTTTCTTCATGATCATCAAAGGCTATTTTTTGACCGTGTGAACATAAGGAAAAGATAATGTCAACAAATTTTTTCTATGTTGCATGCAGGGTTTTTATGCATGATCTGCCTTTTTGTAGGCTAGCATCGAAAAGCCAGTGTAAGAACTGCACGAATCAAAATTTTTTTCGCCAAACTCAAATTAAATGTCATTGCTTGTCGCATGAACAAGCTTTGGCTTTCGTTGAACTTTGTGCGAAGAAATTAAAACGAGCTATATGTGAACCTGGTACAGCAGTAGGTGCTATCGCAGCCACAAGTATAGGTAAGTTCTTCAATTGTATAAGAGTTTCAAAAAAGTTTATGATTTATGTTCCGTGCTCATGTCAATCACTGTTCACTTTCAGGTGAACCATCAACACAAATGACGTTAAAAACTTTTCATTTTGCTGGTGTCGCTTCAATGAATATTACCCAGGTTCCTGCTTATATTTCGTTAAATTAGATATCATTGCTGCAGGTCAAAGATGTAATGATGGTTCATAATTCTATTAAAATCAGAATGTTGTATTCTCTTTGACGATTGAACAGACTTAAATTTGTATTAAGAAATTTATCCCGCTACTTTAAAGTTTTTAAATTTAGTTATTAATAAAAAGACAGTTCTTGTAAACGTGAATATGATGTTTAGGTTCACTTAATTGTAAGATTCGATTTGCTTTCAGGGCGTACCGCGAATTAAGGAAATTATTAATGGTGTGAAGTTGATATCAACTCCAATAATTACAGCTGCGTTAACAAATGATAAAGATGAGGATTTAGCACGAAAAGTAAAGGCAAGAATTGAGAAAACAATGCTTGGTTTGACTTGCTTTCCTTCTGAACCTTTTGATAGTACTAATTTGTTATGTAATAGAAACTAATTACTTTCAATGTTTATATAATAAGTAATTCTCTCTGTTTATATTGTTTTTGTATTTACAGGAGAAATTTGTGATTACATTGAAGAAGTTTATCTACCAGACGATTGCTTCATTTTGTTGAAGGTCAATGCAAAGCGTGTACGACTTCTTCAACTCGAAATAACAATGTCCTCAATTGCACATTCTATTTGTGCTTCGAAGTTGCCAGTTCCAGTAAAGATATCTCAAGTTCGTGGTGAAATTTTTTTTCATCAAAATATGCCTTCTTCTTCAAAAGGATTCTAAGCGAAAGGAGTTGCATTTTTATCGCGGAATTGATAGATATGATTGAACTTCTCAATATTCAACAGATGGTATAATGTAGTTTCACCCTTAAAAAAATACTTAATAGGCATCTTTTCTTCTGAGCGTATAGAATCTTTGCGATCGATAATGTTCATAATTTATAGATCAGAATTTTGGGAAAGTCAATCATGACTATTCGTCCTCCAGAAGTCGCTAAATGCTCTAAAATGATGGCTGTTCAGTACTTAAAGTACAACATCGATAATGTTATAGTGAAAGGTGAACTTTTTTTTTTCTTTGTTTAGTAAGGAAGCTTTCAAGAAGAATGTGATTAAATATATTGTTTACAGAAAAGGAATATAGTATATTAACTGGGAGGAATAAAACTGGAGACTATGTAAAATTGTAAATGATTGCAGCTATTTGTAGTCCAAAGTTCTTTTCTTGTATTCTGATGTTTTATTCGAAATGTGTAGGTCTTCCCAACGTTAAACGATGTGTCATTCATGCGGACGAAAAAAAAGGAGATTCATATAAGTTGATTGTTGAGGGTACGGATTATCGTGATGTTATGGCTACAGTTGGTGTAGATGGTTGTCGAACATATTTCAATAACGCTCTTACTGTTGCTGAGGTTTCTTTAGAATCATTTTAAAAAAAATCCACTATTGCATTTTTCATTGATAACTTGTACTTCGATTTCATTGACTAGGCATTTAAAAGTTTTCATTGTTACTGAACTAAATCATATTCAAACTAATTGTATTTCAACTTTCCTAGGTTCTTGGTATCGAAGCAGCTCGTTCTTCTATCATATCGGAGATATTAGCTACAATGGCCTCACACGGAATTGACCTTGATAGGCGCCATGTGATGCTGTTGGCGGATTTAATGACTTATAGGTTACTTTGAATATACTAATTTTATTAAAAAATTTTAATAATAGTTGGCGGATTAAAATTTTTATGTCCAGATGGGCATGAAAAATTTGTGAGTGCAGCACTCTTTTATGTATTTTGTACACCATTTCACTACATCTTAACACTTTCAAAAACTTTGCTTCTTGATGTTTTAAATCCAGAGGTGAAGTGCTGGGGATTACAAGGAATGGTTTGGTTAAGATGAAAGAATCGGTGCTACTCCTAGCTTCATTCGAGAAAACTGCAGACCATTTGTTTGAAGCGGCATTTTTCTCCCAAGAGGATAAAATAATTGGTGTAAGCGAGTGCATTATTCTTGGCACCCCAATGACGATTGGCACTGGTTTATTCAAACTACTTTACGACCATCCTAGGAAACCAAAGGTGGATAAATTAACCCCTATTTTCAGCTCACCAGAATTTAATCTTGACTTATGATAAAGGTTTTGTTTTTACACATGTTTCACTCACACATCACTTGTAAACAGTTATAAGTTCCAAGTGCCTCTCCTAGTTGCTCATTAGTTTTTTGTAGTGTCAGAAGTTGAGCTAGTATTTATATGTGACAAGAATTTGAATATTCCGTTTTTATTGAAGTTTTTGTCACATGTTGAGCAATTGATCGTTATATATTTTATCTGTTATCATATTTGTAATTTCAAAAACAAAGTATATCATAAACCGGACAACTTCTGTATTACTGAAATAATGTGTTGTAATGATTACTGCATATACAATCAAATGTTGCACCATGGTGGAAAAGGATTATATCAGATAATAGTCTGTTCAAATCTAACTTGTGTTTTTATAATCACGTCAAGATTCATCTAAAAAAAACTACTAGATACTAGATTCAAAATTCAAATTCAATAAATGTATATCAATCTGGTTGACACAAATACCTAGGAACAAGCGTATACTATGTTTACTTATTTTAAGATTCGGAATACATTCAAAATATTGGACCACATTTAAATTATTTACAGAACGAGATCTAGAAGTCGACAACACTTTGAGTGAAAAGAGTTCAATCAAATTATGTTCTCAACGTTTTTTTTTGACTCCTACAGCTGCACATATATCTCTATTAAGACACTTGGAACATTTGGGTAAAACCGGCAAACATGTTTGTTGTCCAAATCCAACTAACAACTTGTTCAGATCTTGCCACTGTTCTCGTGGTACCAGTGCTTCCAAAGCTAACCGAGTTTGTTTAGGATTTGTCGTTTTGATCTGAAAAGATGAATTTCAGCCAGCATCAAAACTAGCAATATTTCAGAACTAGTCTACGACAAGATCTATAATTCATAAAAAAAACAGTAAGAAAATACTAAAAGGACAGTAAGTTGCAATGTGCAAGTTCCATTTGGATAGTCTCATTAACATTAATACTATACTAGTTGATTTATATAAATTCAATAAAGAATTTTTTCGAAATGAAAAAATTTCAAATACATACCCATCCAAGTCTGTTGCTAATACGATGAACATGTGTATCAACACCTAACCCTTCCATTTTTTCCCAAGCACAGTGCATGGCAAGATATGCCATTTTCTCACCTACACCAGGTAATGAGCAAAGGCCTTCCACCGTATCTGGTATGTCATAGTCATAACTTTCCTTCAAAATCTCAGCCACCTTCTTGATATACACAGCTTTCCTCTGGAATAACAAGAGATCTATTTTTGGTTTATTTCTCGAAAACCACGCCATGTAACAGAAGGATTGGAAAATTAACTTGATTTGAGTTAAAGATATAAATTTTTCTTGGTGGAATGCATTTCTATGACATGCAAATAAAATACTGTTTTATACTAGAACTGATCCCAATAATGATCTTTATCTATGAATATTTGTTTCTATTTATGACAAATGTATCAACAGAACTCACCGCACTTCAGATTTTTTAAAGTTATTATGTTCATCACAAATATTAATTTACCTTGTAAAAACCAACTGGAATGAGTAGTTGTTCAAGCTCTTCTTTTGGAATTTTAATCATATCATCAACAGTACATCCATGTTGTCGTAAACGCTACAAATTTATGGTCCATTAATGTCTTTATACACTATCTCAACAAATTTATTTTCAGGTCAAAACAGCAAGAAATTCAAACCTATTTATCAACAGCTTTGGTCAAAAATAGCTCAATTTCACACCAACTTCAATTTAATAAAATGATTGTTAATTAGAGATAACGTCTGAAAAGTGAAATAAGGTGACTAGTACTTATCTGAGATAAGTATCTGATACTCTCATCTGAGATTCATCAGAAAATAAAAGGTAAAAAGAAAATTTGGTTTCATTTCTTTCCTTCATTATATGGGAACGTCTTTGTAAAGGAGCATACTACTAGTGTACCTATAAAGAGTTTAATACAATATTTATGTCGCTACTTACATGCATGGCCGCAGCTGTCACATGATCTTTCGTTTGACTGGATAACATTAACGATAACAGTGTTTGAAAGCGAAATATCTGAAAATAAAATTATATTTAAGTTAAATATTACGTGAAAAAATGTCTTGCCACCAAAATTAAAATCGCTTAAGTTTTTATCTTTACATGGAACGGATGTGTGCTACCAAATGACCTCATTTTGTCATCTCTTTTTATATTTTTTTTTACCACATTTATTGCATTTTTAGTCAATTAAGCAACAAATTCATTTTTTCCTCCCTATTTCTGAGCTAGTTTTAGTGCATACATCCTGCACACTGTTTTCGTATTTTATTTCAAAAAGTACTGCACAGTTCAATTAATTTTAATATTTTATTGAGTTTAGATTCAAAAAATTGAACAATTATCTGAACTCATTATAATTTTTTGAACTCATTTCAATTTTCTGAACTCATTTTTAATCTCGAAATCAAAATTCATTAAAATAAAAAAATGATGAGAGGTTCGTCATAAAAAAGGAAAATCTTTCAGTACATTATGCTAGACTGTCTGGTGTTATTAACAACTATTTGTCAAAAAGATTATATGATAAAAATACCTCACTTTGTACTTATATATTGAAAAAAATTTCTACCAAAAATAAAAGTTATTCAATAGAGCTCAATAAAATATATGCAGTTAATAAACCTTTGGTTCAGCAAGAGCATCAGCTAACATATGACAACCCACAATGTCCACCGGAGCATCTTGATCACTTCTCATCCGCCTGATATTTTCCAGATGAACTTTCCACATGCTGCTTTCCTTGAAATCAGTTTCATCTAAAAAAAAAGAAACTCGAAAACTTGTATTACAATTCAATTTTTGAATTGTAATACAAATATTAATCACAAACATTAACTGCTTGTTTTTAGGTGTTAATTACACTGAAACTTTTTTAACAGTTTTCCAACAGAATAAAACTAAGGCAATATAAATGGAAATACCAGGTAAATTAACTTTTTCTTCATCAAATGCTATTCGTATTGCTTTTCTTCGTTTCTTTATTGGTGGTGCCATTGAAGCCAACGAACGTAAAAATCAGTGCTTTATTTGATCTCCAACATTACAATGAAAGGAATGAATCTAAAAAACAAACTATAATAAAAAATGAGAAATCACAATCAATAAAAATGAATAAATAATCTTTGATCGATAGTGTTGAAATAATTTTTATCTTATTCAAAATTTATAGCCAATTTTATCGATTTACTACGGTAGTATTACAAAATACTGATACGACTGTATTATCATGAGAAAAATTGCATACTCATACACTTGATTTATTGATTTGTTCAATATTCATTCATGCTAACCACACAACAAACAAATTTCAAAGACGAAACCAAATCCACACCTATGAACAATCAAAAAAACATCCAAATACCAGTACATTATCATGAGGAATGTGTCTAACGAGTTCAGTAATTTTCATCGTGTCAATGTCATCGTGATTTAACAAGTACAAAAACAAAATCGAAAAAGTGCAGAAGCTAAACTGTATGTCGCTTAATTCAAGTAGCAGTTTTTTGTCATCGGATTTAAGCGAATAGTATTGTTTACTCTGTGTGAATCAGATAAGTTTAATTCAATATCTGTTCGATTTTTAAGAATCTGGAGCTATGAATGTGGATGGAATGAATACTACTGATATTTTCAAGCTCTTAAATACGCTAAATGATCTCAAACACTTGAAAAGGACTGGATGGGTGAAATTCAATGTTAGTTTAATTTCTGTTTAAATTTATTATAATTTGGCTCTTGAACTTCTTAAGTTATGTAATGAGCATCTCAAAATTAATAGTTATTATTTGCAGATTCCAGAACCAGAAACGGTAGCTAGCCATATGTACCGTATGGCAATGTTTGCAATGGTTTTAGATGACAAGACATGCGATCAAATAAAGTGTATTAAGATGGCATTAGTACATGACTTAGGTGAAGCAATTATAGGTGATATCACCCCCCATTGTGGAGTTTCATCTACTGAAAAGCATCGATTGGAGAAAGATGTAAAGTAGTTCTAAAATAGAAAAAATTTACTGGCTAAAATTTTTTTATATTTCATTATTATGGCATGCAAAATTTACTAGGATATTAGACTTTAGGTGCAACTAAGTGATCTACTTTTTGTGCTTGAGAAAATGAAGGAATTAAGTAAGCCATTCATCTATAATTCTTAAATTCAAATTAATTAATAAAAGGCTATGGAGCAAATTTCGAAGATGGTGCCATTATCAGTAGGCTCAGATTGGTATTCTCTGTGGCAAGAATATGAAGAACGTCAGACAAAAGAAGCAATAATTGTAAAGCATTTAGATGAATTTGACATGGTTGCTCAAGCTTTTCATTATGAGCAAAAATATGGCATTGGTAAGCCTGGTGTTTTGTTTTATTTGAAATGCAAAGTTGGTTGAAACATCTTTCAATCAGTGAGATTAACTTTTAGAAACAATTCAAGCCATTATTATTTGCATCATTTCATATTATGCTATGTGTCGTTCATTGCCTAAATTGTGTAGCATTCATATATTATAAAATATTCCCGTATAAAATAAGTAATTTGGTGTATTTTTGTTCAGAAAACTAAACATTATATTGTGTACTGTAAAATCTTAAAGTAATTATTAATATTTGGACATTTAGAACTGTATATTGAGTATAAGAGAATAAAAATAGATTGTAAAATATTTCTTTTTACTGGCTATCTTCTGATGTAAATTGATTTCAGAGATGGAAGAGTTTTTTGAAGCAACACGAAATTCATTCACTTTAGAACCATTCGTATCTTGGATCGAAGAATTGCGTAAAAAAAGATGTTTATTAAAAAACTCAGTTCAGCATTAAATTATGGATAAAACGTTTTATAATAGAAAATATCAAATATTTTAACATTAGTTTTCTTCAGAAGAAAACTAATGTTAAAATATTTGATATTTTCTATATTTTAACATTAGTTTAATGAGTTTTTTGTTCATTCAGACCAGAACATTAAAAGTGAATGAAAACCATTATAATTAATATTTTTGAAAGCATAACAAGATTAGCCTCTGTGCTTAATTACCATTCAATTACTGTTTATCGTTTTCCTGTTTTTATTGGATTGTTAATTTTTAACATAAAACAAATCATCTTACAGATGTCTTTTTTTTCTCTGTTTCTAAATGTTTCCAAAAATATGAATTATAATGATTTTCATTCACTTTAATGGCCTTCATTTCATATTAAAAGCTGATGTTATGTGAATAGTATGGTTTTTAAGTGATTGTGTTTTGCTTCGTCTTATTGATTTCACTATTATGATCTCTAATTTTAATTGTTTTAATTTGGCCATTTTATGTAAACATAATTGTTATGGATTTAATGTTTGCATTTTCTTGATAGTTTTGCAGAGGCGAGGAATTTGTATTATGCGAAATGAATTAAAGATTTCTATAGTATATTTTATTTTGCATGGTCGTTTTTATTCGATCTTCTATTTTGAACAATATTTTTTCTTTGAATATGACAATTTGTTGTGTTAATATTTTGTATGAAGTATAACATTGTTGCGTTTTTTCATCTCTGGAACAGTTTTTTTTTTCATCAGCATGAAGGAAGTACCAAGATCTGATACTAATTCGATTAATAATGGGATGCAGATGGGGAATGAAATGCCATTGTCAAACGAAATTAATTCGAGTAACTCGGATGTTGTGGATGAGTATGATGTTTGGCTGGTCAGGAAACCAGTTGAGGTTTGGTTTTCGTCTTTATTCGAAATTATAGGTAGTGAGATTCAGTGTAGTGGTCCATGTATTTGGGTCAGTATAAATTGTATGCTCATTTTATCGTAATAAAAGAATGTAGGTTTTGTGGAGTTTACATTTCGATGTTTGGAATAATTATGAGTAGTAATAGTGTCCGTATGATAAAGAAGTGCTATGGATATTGCTTTAGCTTATTATTTTAGGTTCCTCTGGGTGATTTATCTTCAATTAAATTTCCTCATAAACCCAAAAATCGAGTGCGCGTTGCGTTTCCATCGAGATCTGATGCATTACCATTAAACTGTCATTTTAATTGTCTCACTCGACCACATGTTCTCATACGAACCTCAGACATGAAAACAGTAGACGACTCTAAACCATTGACGGCTTGTTCGTTTCTTTTTTGATGTGTAGCAGCTTTCTTCTAATGTTAGTAATAGAGTGATGGAAATTAGTTACTGTAGTTAGTATTCGCTAAATAAATTGACCTGATCTAGCGAATTCGTTCATTATTCGATAAGACGGATTAAGTACAATACTCAGAAAAAAATTTTGAACCATATTAGGTTTTTCGCCTAAACAATTATTGCTTGTCAGATGTTTATAAAATTGCTGTATTTAGTAATCATGTATTTCATTATATCTAATTTTGAGTCTTTTCTTAACTGTTATAGTATTTCACTAATCAGTGTAGAATATGCCAAAAGGAAGAAGCTTTGTTTTGTGACACAGTAAAAATAAGATTAGCATTTTTGTAATGATGAAGTGCGAATCATAGAAAAAGGTGAATAATCTCATTTGCTGCTATTACTTTTGTACTATATGTTAAAACTTAGAAAAAGTTTTCTTACCTGGTGAAATTAGTCCTACTAATCGTAGTTATCCTTCAGTTTTTCAAATTAATCATCATTGATATCTTTGCAGTAATATGTTTTGAGTGTTACTAAACTGTTCACTTTTCCGATATTGAGTAATCATCAAAAGTTGCTGTCTTAAGATTAGCTAGTTTTCATTTATCGCTCTTTGTGATGTGTAATAAAAACTTCAGCGACATTTGTGACAGGAGTTGTGGTAGTAAGCAACAGACATGATTTATCAGATAACAAAGGGAACAGTAGTGCTGATGATTCAAAATCTGGTATGTTATGTTCTAAATTTTTAATATTACCATTAAGTTCAGGGATATAATTAGAAGTATTTCGATCATATATGGCGTATCGTTGTGGGAACAAAATATTTTAGATATTGGAAAAAAATTAATATCCTGTTGAAGTTTCGTAAGTGTTGAAAGTATTTTCAGCTTTGTTATTAAACGGTGGAATGATGAACTTTAAAATTAAATCAATTCGGAAAAGACCAAAATTACCAGATGATGACAAAAAACAACGCTTAAAACCGTTTGGAATCATTCCTAAGCGGAAGAAAAAACGTTATAAGCTTCCGAATTTAATTAGCAATTGATGAATAGTAGTAATCATTTGTATTTGTAAGTCTGTGATCTATGAAATGATCTTGCTCAGTTGAGGTGGAATTATGAATGTATTTGAGATCAGTTATTTATCAATAGAATGAGAGTGAATGCATTTCATATTTTGTTTAATGATTGATTTGGCTGTCATGATAATCCATCATTCCTTTCAAGGAATTTAAAAAAGAATGTTGGTTGTTTCGAAGGTATAGAACCAAGAAAACGGTGCCCAGTTAGTGTTATAATTTGTTATGTTTGTATGTGCTAATGATTGAGTACTGCTTTCATTATGCTAGATATCTCTTCCACTTAGATGCTTTTTTTCGAAGCTATGGCAAAAAATCCATCCGTCGAGAGCACAGTTTTTGTTCTTTTAGCATTGTAAATTCGTACTTGCTGATATTTCAGTACTCATGTGTAGTGATGATGTAGCGTTCGTATGCGTTCGTTTATTTTACTTTTAACGAAGACTTCATTATCATATTTTAGCTATATTATATGTTTCCTACTAGATGAAATTATAAAATTAATCACTACTCTCTGTTTTTTAATCCTAATGCAGAAATTTTGCGAGTAAACATATCTTTACTAACTTGTCTACTCTATCTATCTATCTATCTATCTATCTATCTATTTTGCATTGCAATAAACTCTTCTATTCTTGACTTTGTTAACATTTTGCTGCAAGTTAATTTGTGATTCTTAATTGTATAAGCTTACATTCTGATGAGAAATAAAGGATTAGATTGATGGATAATGACGTAGTTCTGCACAAGTATATCATTTTAATGATATTGTGTGTTAATTTCAGGACTTTTGGAATAGTGTCAGTTGCTATAAGTTTACTTTTTGCTTTAGCACAAGCTTTAATTTTTTATCTTATGTTTTAATAGATTCATACTTTTAGAAGGAAACATTAGCAATTGTTGCAGTATGTTAATTGTTTTTCAATTATAACATTTGAAATTATAAAGTAAATGTAAATTGCATATGTAAATGCATATGTAAATTTTTTTGAGTACATGTAACATGTAAAGAAGTTACGAATGAGTGAATGAATAAATAAGGAGTTGAAGTAGTTGTGTAAAAGTATAGGAATATTTGAGCAATTGACTTTTAACGTGTTTATTTGCGTACTTAAATATGTCGGTATATATTATGAGGATGACGTGGGTTTTTTCATGAAGTTGATGTTACTTTTTTTGTAAAAGGATTGAATTGTGGCCATTTTGTCAATTTCACGTTTTATATATATACCTATTCATATTTGCTGCGATATGTATGTACTAAGGCATATTTGGTCAGAGTGTTTGTTGATATGTAAAGCTAGTAAATCTAGGCTTGGTTAGCTAGTCTAGGCTTGGCTATAGATTTAACGCTGCTTGCCTGCTTTGCAAACATTACTAAAACCTTTATTCATTCTCTCCAAAACTTCTATCAATGTGACTCTGAAGAAGAATTGTGCTAAGTTCTAGAAATTGTTATATTCAATTTTATGTCTTCAAACAGTTTATTCTATACTTGCCCTAGTTAGCATTGCTTGTATTATGCTTTCAGAATTTTTTTTTGATTCTTTATTTTGTATTGATTTTTACCATTTTTATTCTTACGGCTATTATTAAATTAACGATATTACTATTTATTATTAAAATGAGAAGAAACATTGCAAGATATGTCAATATTATTATTATGTTACTAAAATTTTTCATTTAAATTTTGAAAAAAAAGGGAAAAAAACATGTTTGTAATTACTTTTTAACGTAATAAAATTCGAAAGGTGCATGCATCACTGCTGTTATTTTTCGAATTTTTTTAATGCAAGAAAAGGAAAGCTCAAAAATTAGTCTGAGATTATATATTTTGCTTATGTTCATTTCGTTTATAAGAAAATAACTCAAAATTGGATCTAAAATTGACGGAAAGAATGTTTTATTTTTTGTAATTACTTTTTAAAGTATATAATAAATATGAAAATGTTATATTAATCATAAAATATGATTTTAGTCAATTGTAATTATAAAATATTTTTTATAAATAGAACAGACTTTGTACATGTTATCTCTCGATGTGCGCAAAAGTTCTTCATCATAAATTTTTTTATCTCAAAGTATGACTAAATTTGACAAATCATTTTTACGTGGTATGACATATTTGGTAGTCATAGTGTAAGTAGGTAATTCATATTAATGCATAATATTTTTATATTAAATAAAAAATTGTTGGCGTGATTTACTGATAGATTTGCTTACTTTTTTATGTGCTGGCATGAAAAAATTAGCGACTGAATCATAGAAGTGCTGAAATTTAGAAAATTGAATTATGATCAGTTATTGGTATTGGCAAAATTAAAAAAGGCACTGGCGTTGTTATTACGAATTACTGCACTTCTTTTAAATAAATTTTGAGATATAATAAGTTTGGGCTTATAATCTGTATAAGTTTGCATGTGTTTAAGTATTCAGAAATTAAGAATTTACTAGGTTATATAATTAATTGATAGATGTTTGATCATATATGATCTTTTAAAAAAGTAATACAGTTTCTGATGCAAGATATGATGTGAAATGTGCATGGAAGAAATTATGTGCCACATTGAAAGATTCAGTCTTAGAGATTGATTATAAGTCATTATATTGAATTGTAGATCTCGAGTAAATTGTAATAATTTTGTATAGAAATCTATACAAAATTATCAGTTTATGATAAAATTATAACAAAAATCAAGAATGTGCTATTTAAATGTTTGTGATTATTATCAGTACATAATCACAATGGGTCACTGTATTTAAACAATTGATTTATAGTTTATAGCTAAAACAGGTCAAATTTATGACACGAAGTGAGTCAGTTCAGTAGTGTAAAATTGATTTAAATGTTAAATCAAAAATAAAATGTACATTAATCTTAAATATAATATAGTGCATGCTTTTAAAAAAATTTGCTAAATCGAAATTGATTTTATTTTAAAAAATAATATCTGTTAATTAATTCGATCACTTGAATGTACCATCCTGATAACTTTATATTTTCTCGTTAACTCACGTCAGTACTCATATTTTATCACCTTTCAGTAGTTATTAATTAGAATTGTTCACTTCCGTTTGCTGATATTTGTAGTTTCTTTTTTAATTAAAATGTTTTTCAATTATTTCTTATTCACTAAACTGTCAGTAAGGTTTTTGTCAATTTAATTGCTAAGTAAAGAGTATAATTGAAAACGCGCAATTTTCTTTTAATATTTCTAGTTGAGATTTTATATTAAATCTGATAAATTTGATTTTTATCTCGCGAAAAAAAAGCTCAATCTTTAAGAAACTATTAATATTTAAATAATTGGCAGTGATTTTTTTTAACGATTATTAAATAATTTATTTGATAATCGGCAAGTTACTTATTTAATAAGTCAACAAGTTTAAAAATATAGTAAAATTTGAAAAAATTTTTTCAGCCAACAAAAATTTTTGCCTCATCACATGAGATGTGATTGTATTAATTGCAGATTTTGTTGTTAAGAAAGTAAAATGTAAGTAAATATCAGGTTTTTTGGTTCGAAAGGCTTATATTCTAGTATGAAATATTCGTTCGCCTGAAAATTATCAAGTTTTTTAATAGATTAATGACTTGAATATTTTTTACTTTGCGTGTATACAACTGCTATTTTTAATTCATTCAAAAGATTTATATTAGCTGAAAAATAAAATTACTTTTGATGAATTTTCATTACGTAGAATAATATTATTTACAGCATGTAGCATAGATTTGTCATATTTTAGCTGAATGAAATTCTATACATATTTAGCATACATTGGGCTTTTGGCAGTCACTGTCATTAATAAAAAAGAAATTAATAACATTTAATTAATTTTTACATAAAGAAAAATGAATAGAATAAAATATTAGCAGCAATAAATGAAAGAGCTTAAATAAAATTATATGAAATGATTTTTTTAATTTATGCTAAATACTTTATAATCAAGTTTGACATTAATATTGCGCAGTTATTAATAATTGAATAATTTTCTGCTAATTCAATCTAATACTAAAAAGTAAGCAAAAACTTGTCAGTTGTTGAGAAAAAGTAATAGAATAATTATTCATTTTTTACTGGTAATAATATATTCAGTTTTTGAAGTGATTTATCGAATTTAATTTCAAATTAAAATTTAATTATCAGTTCTTTTTATAAATTTTGCCATAAAACTCGAGATTTTCCAGTTTATCGTTCAAAAGTATTAATTTATGAACCAAATAGCGAGCGTGGTAAAATATCAACTTGACATGTGTTCTAAAGTGAAAATTAGCAAGGGGAATAATTAAAGATCTAAATAAACGTTAAATCTGCACTTTTACAATCACGTAAATATGTGTATAGTATTTGACGACAACATTTTAGTGCTTATAATACAAAATATATTTACATATACACTAATATTCAAAATCAAAGATTTAATCTAACATAAATTATCTTGACCTGATATGGAAATAAATACTCAAGTTTTAGTTCGTGCTAATTTTCCAGTTCAGATGCAATAATATTTGGCCACAAAGGGATTTGTCGCTCATTCTAAGTCACATACACTTCCTAAACTTTTATCAAATTTCCCTCAGTCAATCTGAAATAGCCTTGAAAGGCCTACTAAGATTTGCACTAATTTAATTTTAGCTTTTTATTTGATTTTTCAAAATAATAAAAAAAAATTGCTCAAATCTTTTATTTTATCGCATTATCTTTCGTTTTGTTACATTACACAAACAAACTTATCGTTTTAATGAAGATTTTATTTTTTCAAAAATTTATTTTCCCTCAAAATTTGTTGGTTTGTAATTATTACTCATTAAAAATTGTGATTATTTTTATGATAAAATAAAGTTTAATTACTATAAAAATGACAATTTTAGCTATTATCCAAGTTGCTGCGTGAAAATATAATTTTTTGAGTTTAATTCAAATTACAAAATGAATTACATTCTAAAATTTTTTAATTTTTTTGAATGAATTTTAGCTTGCAAATGTATTCAAAAATATTTGCATTCTTTTGTCTGTGCACTCAATACATCACTATTTTTCGCCTATGGTAGAGCGTTTATTTTTTTTCTAGTCTAGATCGATGCTTATATTTCTAGTCTTGGCTAGTAGAGTTAGTTGTGCCTAATAACATTTGCTTGGCTTAAAGGCTTAGTATTATTTAAACTCAGCTAGCAACCCGCAAAATGCAAAAAAATAAAAATAAAACGAGAATAAAAATTTAAAATATTCGCAGTAATATTTGTTATCTGCTGAAAAAATTTTTAATTTATTTATTCTATTTTGAGATTTTGCGAGAAATGCACAAAATTTTTAGTTGAGGCTTTATGCTAAATTTTAATTTTAAACTTATAAAAGTTTAAAACTTTTTAAAGCTTATCTGTGATATTTATTATCCATCAAGTCTGCTCTTAAAATTATGATATGAATTTGTTTAATTTTATTAGTTCACAAGTGAATGAATGACTCAATCCATATTTTTAGCTGCAAATTAACTTCAAATCTTCAAAAGTAATTAGTTTTAGACTTAAGAAAGAATCTTCAGAATTAATTAGTTTTAGACTTAAGAAAGACAGAATAAAAAAGTATGAAAACGAAGCTAGAAATTTGGAGATTAAAGTAAAAAGTATTTGGAAATATCAAAAAAGGATTTCAGTAAATTTGATGGAAAGCAATTAAAACCACGTCGCGTGATTTAAAACTAACGTTGCGTGATCTTTTATTAAACTGTTACTGATTGTACCGTTTCGATTTGTGATCGCTTCAAATTAAATTGAAGGTTTTTTGAACAAATTTATCTATTTGATGTGATAGGCTAATAATTAATTGATCAATTAATTAATTACGAAGTAAGTAATTAGATAAAAAATGGATTAATCAATTAGTTATGAGATAAATATTTTAATATGAAGATATTTTTATCAACCGAATGAACAATTTATTATTTTCATCTTATTTTGCTTGCTAATTTACGCTTGCAATTTATATTTTTCAGCCTATTTCTTGTGAAAAAATTGTAGATATTATTATTTTTCACTTATTCCAGTCCATTTATGGTTATCGTACTCTAGCCTGCTTAATAATATCTTAAAGAACAAAAATACGGACAGAAAGTTTTTTCTCTACATAATATTTCACACTTAATAGTAATTGAAAATTTTTATAAAGTTTTTCAAAATTAAATTTATTTTCATTAAAAGTAGATATTTTCGTGATATTGACGTGAAATTTATTATTTTTTGCGTAATATCTGAACGTTATTCTTTAGGACGTGAACAGTTCATTAAATTCATTATTTTTATCAAAGTGACGTGATGCTACCAAACAGTTAAATTTGCGTATATCATTATCTCACAGTTATTTCTTAGTCTATTAATCAGCTAAATGTTGAATATTAATAAAGTTAATTCTAATATATATTTTATAATATAAAATAATAGGCATAATTATTTGTTGAAAAAAGTGAATATGCAAATAAACAATGCAATCGCTGTTGCTTTTAATTATAATTTACTTGAATAATTAAAATATTTCAAAGAAGGAAAAAAATTTTAACTAAAAAACTAATTTAGAAAAAGTTTTCTGAACATTTCTAAATTTTGTAACTCTTAAATTTAACTTTTTGAAGATCAGATTAGTCTAGAAGTTTGCAGATTCGAACTTGTCCAAGTGTTTCAAATATAGTCATACATATCTGACCTAAACTCCCTCTTAGCTAACATTTTCAGTAACGATGTAAGTGAAAAAAATGATTTTTATATTAAATAATTATTTTTACTTTGGCAAATTTTTCTGTCATATCTGCTCGATTTAATAACAATTTTAATGTTATGTAATATCACATATTTATTGAATAAAATAAATTTCTAGCTAAAACTCAATTGATAATTAGATAATTTAAAAAAGCAGTTTGGGTTCCGACGGGTCGATGTCTTCCAAAAATGCCCGGACGGACCCACAATGGGTTACACCTTCTTCAAATCAGGTCATTTTTAATCCGGCTATTTATATCACAAATTTGCATAACAAGTTTGGATTTTAAAACTGATTTTATATTTGTATCATGCAAATATTAATAATCATTTTTCAAGTGTGCCTCATCTTATGTTTGTAAACTTTTATTTGCATGATCAAGTTGAACTAAAATAAACTGCTTAATTATTTCATTCAATTTGTATACCGTTTTGGTGTCTATCATGTACTAAGTACCACTGAATGCTTCTACTTTGTAAGTAATTTCCATTATTTAGTATAATTATTTTATATAAATACAAATAATTTTTAGAAAGTATAAAATTTTACTAAAAGTTTTTGAAATTTTCGTGTAAATTTTTGATAATTTTAGGATGTCCCGCCAGACTATGAAACAATTGGTA